>SKCR01010982.1:0-86304 GCA_019454045.1 Zanthoxylum bungeanum | reverse complement strand
AGTGAAATAGTTACGGTTATCTCTTGTTTTTATAAATACTCATTTACTATTCCTGAAAATTTATAACTAAATGAAATATATTATAGTCAAATAACATAATTATCTAAAATAGAGTCTAGGCGACCATTACTGGGAAAAAATATTATGTGCCTTGAAAATTTGGGGTTATCCTAGATTATGACCCTATGCGGAATTACAAACAATAAACAAGACAAGTTTTGATTATTGTAACTATGGAATTGTAACAGGCAATTACCAAATCAACCAACAACAATAAAATCCACAATATTAATTCAATGCAAAATATAAATTACGGAAAATAAAACAATCACACAAAAATCAACACAATAATTTTGATGACGAAGTGGAAACTATTGCGAGTAAAAAATCATGACGGGCATCCGGATCCACTATATAGAGAAAAACTTACAGCGATGGTCAAGACCTATGGTGGCAGCTCCACCGATTCAAGTACCTCACTACTGCAAGAACTCAAGGCAACTCCTCAAGCCCGCGACCCACTGTTTTCTTCAGAACCTCTTAATTCTCTGGGCAGATTGTATCACCTCTGACACCGGAACTCCGACTACCAAACTTCCTCCTAAAGAACTCTGAAGGATTAGTAATTTTTGGTTAAGTTGTGTTGAAGGTTTAATAAAGAAACATTCACACCATCAATGAAGAAGACAATGAGATAAGAAGTCTTCAATGGTAAAATCAAAAAGAGTTGAAAGCTTTGAAAGATTTTGGCTCAAGGGAAATATGTTTCAACTGCCAGGGATGGCGGCTCAATGTCTGTTTATATAGGTAGGGTGAAAAGTTAGGGTTTTCCAAAGTGAAAAGGGCCAAAAATGCGTTCAGGTTGCAGTCGCGTTCGAACGCATACTAGAACGCTCCACGAACGCGCCCTTTCTATGAAGACTCGTTCGAACGTCACTCGAACGCACAACGAACGTGAGCTCTCTGAAATGACCCCGTTCAAACGCACCAAGAACGTGCCTCGAACGTTTGCTCTCTGGAATGCTCCCGTTAGAACCCAAAGTAGAACGTGCAACTAACGCCACACGTTCGAACCAAACAACGAACGCAGCACTAACGCCAATCATTCGAACACTGCAATGAATGCACCACGAACGTATGTCTGATGCACAGAAACCAAAAACCAGTCCAATTGTACAAAGATCTTCATGAAAGATTACAACTCAATTGAACTTGTTTTGTCACGGACACATGCCAATAAAAATGGAATTAACAATCTCCCCATTTGGCATTCCGTGACAAAACACTACCTAATACAAAGATTACGGTAATAGACCCAAAAAGAAAATAGTCAATTGTCAACCATAAAAACAGTGACTTATTACAATAGGACTTGATCTAATACCCAACCAAATAGTCTTCAAAATAATGTCACTGCAGCAACATACCTACTTACCTGAAACTTCCACAATCAACAATATACCGTGAAAAGCATTGGGATTATCAAGTATAAAATAAATAGGTATAAAACTCATGCATGTACAAGTAGATAACCCTCTCCCCTTAATTTGAACTCCCTCTAAAACGGAGATATCTAAAGGATAATCTACGACTCCCTCCCATATATTAAGGCTCTCCCCCTTAAAATATTAATCTCCCCCTTTTTGTCTTGAAATGACAAAGGGCGAAGGAAACATGAAAAACAACAGGAGACAAACACATGCAAGAGCATAAACAAACATGACTTACTCCCTCTCACTAACAAGCTAACTCAGTTAGTAAATAAATAATCAAATGAGAAGTAAACACTCAATGATATGCAAAATAAATGATATGCGGTGATATGAAGCATATACAAGCACACAATGAGATAAACAAAAAATCCTGTCAAAACTGACTGAAACAACATTTAAAGCAGATACAATGATACCCAGTTAGTATTTAGCTGTTTATGACATGAAAGAATATGCATCATTTTAAAAGTGGCTAAATACAACACTTATGCATATGACATAAACACCAAAGCATATCAACCACTTGCATGAAAAATAAAGTGCACAACGAATCAAGGCTTAAGACTTTATTTTATGAGATGGACACGGCCAAAGAAATTCATCTCATAACAAATCAAGTCCACAAAATAAGTGTTCAAACCCAACACCACTAGGACCTATAAATAAGAAACATTGGTTGCATGCTATGTTGTTTTACCCTATAAATATCATGAGCTCATATTTAACAACTCTTTCGAGTGAAGGGTTTTTGCCGTTATCTTTTGAATTTGGCCACATTGGCTCTTTTGCACTTGAGTCTCATTTTTTTTAAAATATATTTCTTTTTTACTTTTGCAAAAGGGGGTAGCATAAGGTCAACTAGTCAAAGGTCAGACTATTGGGCAAACAAAGCATGGAAGAGATTAGATTGCCATTCCAAAAACTCATACATGCGACCAAGCCTTGATAAAATAAAATCGTGTATGTGAGTTCCAAGCACAAGATATACCAAGAGTTTTTATCACATACACATATGCATATAGAGCATCAACAAAAATAAAAGCATATCATACATGTATAATCATATATCCTACATACCAGGATCATATGCACATGTTATTCATGCTCTAACAAGCCATTAAAAAATATTTTTGGTCTTTTTCAATTTCTATATTTTTTTTTGAATTTTTCAGTTTTAAAACCAAAAAGTAAATACACAACATGGCTTGACAATATCCAATGGTACGTGGAATTGTATCCCGAGTGCAGATTATACTACCGTCCATTTGAAATCGGCTATGAAATTTATGTCCGGGTTTCCATCCTAGATACCAAGGGATATATAACATAAACAAAACACACGCGCGCGCACATGCAATGGGAAAGTAACAATGCAACTTCTAAGAAGAGTTACACCGAAGTGCACTCTCATCATGCTTGTCATGATCAAGGCATTCAAAAGTAGATGGGAAGAAATTTTACTTCCTCACCCAAACTTTTCTAGGAATCTCTTTTACATGAGTATTCTCAGTCAACACAGTAAGTTTCTCACTAAGAAATTTTATCTATTTTGTTAATGCAGAAACTTTAGAAACTAGATTTGAAGAATCAAATCTAGGAGACACACTCTTAAGCCTTTTCTTTTGTTTGTGCAACAAGAAGCACTTAGGCCTAATGTGTCCTGCCTTGCCAAAGTGATGGCATACAAGCACAAACTTCGGATGAGAGCGAGGTTTACCCACAGCGCCTCTAGATCGAGGTTGGGTAACAGGACGAGGAACAAAATGAGGAATCACATGACTACACTCAACATGCTTTTTACCTAAGTCATGTTTAGGAGGTTTAGGCACTGCTCTAGATGTTGACGCCTTATCACAATTAGACTCAAAACTAATACCTAACATACAATCCACTTTCTTATTCCCACTAGAAAATACAGACAACTGAGTTCTAGCATCTTCAAGTTCAGCCTCTAAAGTTTGGACCCTATCAACTAGGCTTTTATTCATCTCCTCCAAGTCATCTACCATCAAGACATTTTTTTCTAGTTCAACTAGTTTCAGCCTCTTATTGACCTCAATATTAGTCTTCTTAATAACTAAACTCTTATTAAACAGTTCAATATAAGCTACCTGAAGACTTTCCTCATCTACAGACTCATCAAGAGAGACTTCTGAATCAGCATCATTAACAATAATCTCTCTCTCATCAATCACACTAGCAGTAAAGGCCATATAATTGCCTTTAGGAGAATCATCACCTTCAGAATCACTAAGGGATGCTGCCATGGCTTTCTTGCCTCTAGCCCTAAGGTATGTGGGACACTCAGATCTAATGTGCCCATATCCTTCACATTCATGGCACCAGACACCAAGAGATCTACTATCCATATCCTCCATAAACTCTCTCTAGTCTCATCCTCCATATCCCTATCACTACTATGGCCACTCTTCTTCAGCTTAAGAAATTTCCTAAACTTCTTTGCAAACAAGGCCAAATCATGATCCGTAAGGGTATCCTCATCACTAGACGAACCATGAACAACTTCCTCCACGATCTTCATCGCTAAAGTTTTGGGCTTTTGATACCCAGGAACTTTCTGCTCATAAACCTGTAGTTTTCCTACGAGGTCTTCTAAATTAAGCTGATCGAGGTCATTGCTTTCCTCGATGGCGGTGATTTTGGGTATGAATTTCTCAGGTAGGGATCTAATGATTTTCTTAACAATCCTGTTGGTAGGTATAGTTTCACCTAGGTTAAAACTAGAGTTAACAATATCGTTAATCTTAACATAAAACTCATCAAAGGTCTCATCATCTTTCATATAGGCGACCTCAAACCTAGTGGCTAAATTTTGGAGTCTATTATTTTTAACAGACAATGTGCCCTTATGCACAGTCTTCAAGATGTCCCAAGCATCATTGGCTATCTCACACATAAAGATTCTCTTAAATTCAGCTGAGCATACAGCACCATGTGGCATTAACAGCCTTGATGTTCCTATTGCTAGCATCAAGTTCATTCTTGGTCCAGGTTAGTTTATCTTTAGGGGAAGAGACCTCATCTAAAATAACAATGAGAGGTTTCCACTCGTGTTTAACAGTCATCATGACTCTCTCATCTAAGGACTTAAGGAACGCCTTCATGCGAACCTTCCAATATAAATATTACGTGCCATTAAAAAATGACGGACAATTCAAGGGTTGACTACGTTCCATAGCTAATGAGTCAAAGATCGAGTTCAGGCTCTAATACCAATTGAAAATTCGGGGTTATCCTATATTCTGACCATATGCAGAATTACAAACAATAAACAGGACAAGTCCTGATTACGGTAACTATGGAATTATAACAGGCAATTACCAAATCAACCAACAATAATAAAATCCACAATATTAATTCAATGCAAAATATAAATTGCGGGAAATAAAACAATCATAAAAAATCAACACAATAATTTTGATGACGAAGTGGAAAACTCTTGCGCGTAAAAAACCACTTCGGGTATAGGCTACCACCCGAATCCACTATATAGAGAAAAACTTACAGCGATGGTCGAGATCTATGGTGGAAACTCCACCAACTCAAGTACCTCAATACTGTAATAACTCAAGACAACTCTTTAAGCCCGCGACCCACGAATTTCTTCAGAACCTCTGAAGTATCTGAGCAGATTGTATCACCTCTGATGTCGGAACTCCGACTACCAAACTTCCTCCTAAAGAACTCTGAATGATTAGGAATTTTGGGTTAAGTTGTGTTGAAGGTTTAACAAAGAAACATTCACACCATCAATGAAGAAGACAATGAGATAAGAAGTCTTCAATGGTAGAATCAAAGAGAGTTGAAAGCTTTGAGAGATTTGGCTCAAGGGAAATATGTTTCAACTTCCAGGGATGACGGCTCAATGTTTGTTTATATAGGTATGGTGAAAAGCTAGGGTTTTCCAAAATGAAAAGGGCCAAAAACGCGTTCAGATCGCAGTCGCGTTCGAACGTATATTAGAACTGTCCACGAACGCACCATTTTTGTAAAGACTCGTTCTAACGTCACTCGAACGCACAACGAACGTGATCTCTCTGGAATGATCCTGTTTGAATGCACCAAGAACGTGTCTCGAACGTTTGCTCTCTGGAATGCTCCCGTTCGAACCCAAAGCAGAAGTGCAACTAACACCACACGTTTGAACTAAACAACGAATGCAGCACTAACGCTAATCGTTCGAACACTGCATCGAACGCACCACGAACGTATGTTTGATGCACAGCAGCCAAAAATCAGTCCAATTGTACAAAGATCTTCATGATAGATTACAACTCAATTGAACTTGTTTTGTCACAGACACATGCCAATAAAAATGGAACTAACAATCTCTCCATTTGGGATTCTGTGACAAAACACTACCTAATACAAAGACTACGTTAATAGACCCAAAAAGAAAATAGTCAACTGTCAACCATAAAAACGGTGACTATTACAATAGGACTCGATCTAATACCCAACCAAGTAATCTTCAAAATAATGCCACCGTAGCAACATACCTGCTTACCTGAAACTTCCACAATCAATAATATACCGTAAAAAGTATTGGGATTACCAAGTATAAAATAAACAGGTATAAAACTCATGCATGTACAAGTAGATAACTCTCTCCCCCTTAATTTGAACTCTCTCTAAAACGGAGATATCTAAAGGATAATCTATGACTCCCTCCCATATATTAAGGCTCTCCCTCTTAAAATATTAATCTCCCCCCTTTTGTCACGAAATGACAAAGAGCGAAGGAAACATGAAAAACAACAGGAGACAAACACATGCAAGAGCATAAACAAACATGACTTACTCCCCCTCACTAACAGGCTAACTCAGTTAGTAAATAAATAATCAAATGGGAAGTAAACACTCAATGATATGAAAAATAAATTATATGCAGTGATATGAAGCATTTACAAGCACACAATGAGATAAACAAAAAATCCTGTCAAAACTGACTGAAACAACATTTAAAATAGATACAATGATATCCAGTTAATATTCATCTGTTTATGAAATGAAAGAATATGCATCATTTTAAAAGTGGCTAAATACAACACTTATGCATATGACATAAACACCAAAACATATCAACCACTTGCGTGAAAAATAAAATGCACAACGAATCAAGGCTTAAGACCTTATTTTATGAGCTGGACACAGCCAAAGAAATCTATCTCATAACAAACCAAGTCCACAAAAATAAGTGTTCAAACCCAGCACCACTAGGACCTGTAAATAAGCAACATTGGATGCATGCTATGTTGTTTACCCCATAAATGTCATGAGCTCATATTTAACAACTCTTTCGAATGAATGATTTTTACTCTTATCTTTTGAATTTGGCCACATTGGCTCTTTCTTTGAAAGACAAATATTGAATGAAGAAATGCATGGTCTCTTTCTTTGAAAGAGCAAATATAAGAGTTCACACTTTGAACTGTCAACGTCTCAACGATCCAATTTTTGGGACTGAGTTGAAAATATTTCCCAATGAAGGTGCTCATGGGGTTTCCTATTAGAACTTTCAGTTTCTTACTACGGAAAAATTATGTAAGTTTCTCAAATTCAAATGTTTTGTTCCACAATTTGTTAATATCCTAACCCCACGATAATTTTACTCTTTAAAATTTAGGATAATTAACCAATTATTTTTTATAGGGTGGGGCTATTTGCACCGTAAAAATTTCTTTAGACACTTATTTTTAATGAAAATATTTATTATTAAAATATCCATAATATAAATTACTATTAAAGACAACTTATAGTATATAAATATATATTATTTATCTTGATACTCATTAGACACATCCATCCATCTTTCTCTTATCTTCAAACCCTAAAATATTTTATTTTCTTAATTAATATATTTTAAGGTAAATTTCGTGTGACTGTTCGTTGAATTTTAAGATTAAATTAAGGAAAAAACGACATATGAGTTTTTTTTTTTATTTGATAAAAAATATTGAATTTTTTAAAAAAAATAACACATATTTTATTCTTTTGAATTTTTTATTTGTTGTTTTCTTTTTTGAACTTTTTTCAAACCTAAAACTTATTGATTGATGGATTACTGTTTGATTGTTTAATATATTTAAATTTATAACATAATCATATCTTATAAATTCGGTGTAATATACAGAATGCCAGATTTAGTACAATTTGGTATTCAAATAACTAAAAAAGATTAATAAAATAATTTATAATATAATATAAGAATAAATAATGTATTTTTTAATAAAATGAAATGAAAATAAAAATGATAATGGAATGAGAGATATAGAGGAAGAAGAATTAAAAGATTTATTTTAGTGTACTAAGTATTTTTATGAATGTAAAATAAACAAAATTAATTAATATAAATTATTTAAGTGAGAGTAATTTTGGTATATTGAAGAATGTACAAAGTAATAATCAAAATTCTAAAATTAACACACGAGTGTACTTAGAGTGTCCAAATAAACTTTTAGAGTTAAATAGTCCCACTTTTTTAATATTTAAAAAATTACTCAAAACATCTTTATAAATAAAATATATCTATTTTTATTTATATAGAAGTGTTGTAAAATTAGAGAAAAAGAAGAAGAGAAGATACATTGAAAGTTACAGGCTTTTCTTATCGATTCTGAATGAATTAATATAAAATTACAAAAGGGTTCATCTATATTTATAAGGAGGAGTTATGGTGGGATAAGTTACAAGAATAATAAAATATTTATCTAAATAAAAAATACAAGATAAAGATTAAAAAGTTGGGATCACCGCAATATATATATTTATAACACTCCCACTTGGGCCCGGCTACTTTAATCCTACATAATTTATTTGACTTCTGGACGGAATAATATTGTCTCATTAAAACCTTGTCAGTAAAACCCAGTGGGACAAAACCTGGTCGAAGAAAGAAGAGTACAATGCACTTGTGTCACGTCAATAAATATGCTCCCCCTAATGAAAGATATCGTCAGGATAATTTACTAAGTCAACACATGCCAATACTATATATAAACTTCTCAAATGCTGATGTCGGTAAAGCTTTCGTAAATAAGTCTGCAAAATTATCGGTTGACTGTATTGGATTGACATCAATTTACTTGTTCTGCTGGAGCTCATGAGTATAGAAGAATTTTGCTGAAATGTGCTTGATTTTGTCTCATTTGATATACTCTCATCTAATTTGTGCAATACAGGCAGTATTATCTTCATATATCACTATCGGAATATCAGTGACAGAGTTTAAGTTGCATGTGCTCTAAATGTGATGGATAAGTGACCTTAACCATATACATTCTCTGCTTGCTTCATGTAGTGCAAATATCTCTAAGTGATTAGAAGATGTGGCAATAAAAGACTGCTTTGTAGATCGCCATGAAATTACTGTGTTATCCCTAAACGACGTTAAGGTCTCATCTCTGTGCGTTGTGAGTAGAGATGACAATTTTGCCCACAAACTCACAAATCCACAAAACCTGCCCGCAATGGGTAGAATTTGGTAAATATTTAAGCGGATTTGATAAATTAAAACAAAACCTGCTGCGGTTTTGGTACCAGTTTGGTAATTAAGCAAAATCTGTGGATACCCGAGCGGATATTCGCTACCCGTAAACTTAAATTTTTATTTTATATTTTTCAGGGTAAAGAAAATTCATTCATATGAAAATGACTCACAAAAAATCACCAATACATGTTTAGTAATTTATTTTTATATGTGGGTGCAGATTTGGTAATGAAAATTAAAACCCGGAGTGGGTATGGTGTGAATTTGGTAATTTATTTACAAATGCGGGTGTGGGTTTGGTAATGGAAAACCCACACCAAACCCTACCCACTACCATCCTATGTTGTGGGGGTGAAATGTGAATATACACATCACAACCAAAAGTGCGTAGATGAGACATATCTGGTTGGTGACCAAGAACAAGTTGGATTGGAGAATATTGACGATAAGTTGTGGGTCTAAGGCGAATTAATGCAATTGCATGTAGTATAACATGACCACATGTAGAGATTAATAATTGAGTATGTAATAACAAAATTCGTGCAATTATCTGAATTCGTTTGATCAATGGTTTTTTCAATCCATTTTGTGTATATACATGTGGAACTGGATGTTCAACATTGATTCCAACTAATGTACAGTAGTCATCAAATATTTTGGATGTAAATTCACCAATATTATCTAATTGTATGATTTTGATTAGATAATTTGGGAATTGTGCTCTTAGTCTAATCAATTGGACAAGTAGCTTGACAAATGCAATGTTACGTGTAGATAACAAGCAAACATGTGACTATAGTACAAATACATCAATCAAAACCAAAAAGTAACGGAAAGACCCACTTTGTGGATGAATTGGTCCATAAATGTGTCATTGAATCCTCTGTGAGAATGATGGAGATTCAAGGGCATTCTTAGATGGAGATAAGCGTATCATAAGTTTGCCTTGTGAGCAAGTGCAATTGATATCATCTGCCAATAGAATCTCATAGTTATTTAATTTATACCCATTAGAATTTTCAATTATTCTACAAATCATTGTAGATCATGGATGACCAAGACGATTATTCCATAACAAATATCTTTGGATTATTGAACTTTTGGTTCATCACTACATGACTTTCTATTGCATTTATGGTTGTATAATACAATCCAGATGAGAAAGCCGAAAGTTTTTCCAAAATATATTTATTACCTGATATGTTTTTGGTAATACATATATATTCTATATTTTTCATCTAAAGTCTCAATATGATATCAATTTTTATGGATATCTTTGAAACTTAGCATATTTCTACTGGATCTACTTGAATATAGAATAGTTTCAATGCATATTTTTGTTCCACTTGCTAGTAAGATTATAGCTCTTCCAAAGCCTGTATACATGACCAGATATAATGTTTACCTTTCCTTCACATAATTTTAAGTCCAAGAAATATTTTATATCTCGAAGGATAGTGTATGTGGTCACACTATCAACCAAGCATACATCCCTACATTTATTTTTCAGAAAAAAATAATTTATTTGTAGAGTCTATATCCTTGGATAATAAAGTTCATGTTAGACATCAAGTAAAAGATATAAAATAAAGTATATATGATGTGACAAAAAAAATAATAAAACTTAATAAAATGCTAAATAAAATTCAATATTCATAGATCCCAAGTCATTCATAAAATAAAGATAAATTTTAAAGTTTAATCACGATAGATATTTCCTTCGCTAATTAGGTGATCAATCTTTCCCTCTGGGTCCTCGAAGAAATCAGAGACATTAAGATGAGTGAGATCTACAGGATCTAGGTCATCGATAAAGTTAGCTTCAATCTCATTTTCTTTCCTTTTCATGGATGCTAGATAGAGATCTATTAAATGGTCATCTGCATGATAGATACTTGACCAATGTCACTTTCCTCCACATCGACAACAAATTTGTTCATCATCATTTTTCGTAGATTTTTTTTCTGCACCATTCTCTTTATTTTCTCTTTTATAGACATTTCATTTCCGGTGTTGTCCTTCCTTTTTATTTTGTGGTCTTTAGTTCTTATGACCACCACGAGGGGGATAACCATGCCCTCCGCGTCTTCTCCCGTCTTCTCAACCACGTTCATTTTTTATATGTGTATTGGCATTCGCTTTTGGGAATGACTTAGACTCAGTCGGTTGTGACTGGTGATTTTTCATCAGTAGCTCATTGTTTTGTTTAGCAACTAGGAGTGAAGATATCAAATCTAAGTATTTTATGAAGCGACGTTCCCGATATTGTTGTTGCAGAATCATATTTAATGCATGAAAGGTAGTGAATGTTCTTTTCAAGCATGTCTTCTTTAGTGATATTTTCACCATATATTTCAGTTGTGAGGTGATGAGATAACTCAGAATTGTAGTTAGAAACCGTTTGGAAGTCTAATAACCTCAGATTTGTCCATTCATATTTTGCTCCAGGGAGAAAAATATCCATTTGATGATTATATCTCTCTTTCGGGTTATTCCATAAGATTAATGGGTCTCCAACTATCAGGTATTGAGCTTTCAGGCTCTAATACAGACGATGACGAAAGAAAATCTTAGCATTTGACTTATCCTGCAGGGACGTTTGATTTGCTTGGCTTATGGCGCTTTTCAGTCCCATAGCTCGTAGGTGTATTTTGACATGAGAGATAGTTTCTTCCGGAAACTTCGAGTGGGAGAATTTGTATGTTTATGAGACTTAACATTTTCAAGGTTCCTTGTAAAAAAAAAATGTGTCGTAATAAAAAATATGTTATACAAAATATAATTACGATATAAAAAGAATATCATACATATATTTAGAATCTCAAGTTCATAAACATTATATTGTAGATTCAGAACTTCAGGTTCTACTGTAAATTTAAAACTGCATGTTTTAATCTAAAATCTAATTGATTGAGGTTAGAACTTCATGTTCTTTAATTGTAGTGTAATTATAGAACTTCAGTTTCTATAATTATTTTGTAGATCTAGAACTGTAGGTTCTAAACTAATAATTAATTAATAAGCTTAGAATTTCAGGGTCTAATTTACCTCTTATACTTAATCATAACTATGAAAGTAACTAGAATAAATTTATATATAAAAAAATTATTTTCTAATGTAAATTATCCAAATTAATGACAATCACAGAGTATACTCATAAAAACAATTAAGATATTAAAAAATATAACATATTGAATTAGAATTACGAATTCTAGATTTAAAATTGAAATCAGAACTTCAGGTTCGAATTTATTTATAATGCAAAACTTTAAGTTACAATATTTAAAAAAAAAAAAAAACTAATAAGAATTTGGATAGAAGATAACAAGGCAATATCCACATTCAAGGGGAAAAAAAATCCAACCATAAAAATTAAATAAATTCAAAGTATAATAAAGATACATATCATCATGATCAAATTAAAGCTTCAGGTTTTGGTTTTAGTGAATATGATAATTCAAATAAGCCATATGCAATAATCTTGTGTAAATGGTAATAAAAAAGTTTAGAGCTTCAGGCCCATAGATATTTGGCCTTAGAATTAGAGATCACAAGGCACAATGATTCGGTTTTTCAATCAAAAATATATCACTTTCTCTAAGTAATATTCATCTTGAATCATATATTTGCCTATTGATTCAATTTTTTTTCTTGTTTTTTTTTTTTCGGTGTGCCAATAACATATTGTAAAATAAAAGGAAAAGAAGAAGATAAAATATCTTGAAAATTGCAAGTTTTTTTTTATTGATTCTTACGAATTAATATAAAACTACAAAAGGGTGTTCCTCTATATTTATATAGAAGAGTTATGGTGGGATAAGTTACAACAATAATAAAATAATTATCTAAATAAAAAATACACGATGAAGATTGAGTAGTTGAGATCACCACTATATATATATATATATATATATATATATATATATATATATATATATAATACTTTTATCTAAAATAATTTTAAAATTCTAATAAGTTGAAAATAGAAAATAATATAGATAAATTTCAACAAAAATATATATATGACAAGGAGCTTTATGAAATTTTTAAATAATACAGAGATTAATAAAGTAATTAGTTGAAATAAAGTAGACCCATCATATTTATTTACGAAAATCGTAACCATTTTTAATTGAAAAGTTGTTTCAAATTCATATGTTTTCGTCAACTCTAATATTATTTGTTTTATTAAATATATTTTTAAAAATAAATTAATCACCGACATTTGTTAAAATTGTGATATTGTATCATTTTTTTGATGCAACTACGTTGATAAAACAAAGAAAAATATTTTTATTAAGAGAATATAAATTAATTGAATTTTATTTTCACACACTGACTAGTCCCCATATCAAGACTTACTGTGAGAAACTGAGAAACCGAGAGAGAGTTTGAAGAAAATATTGTTTTCTTGTTATTCGATGAGAACATATGTTGTCTTTATATAGGCTTACAAGCTCGGATATTTCGGGAAGGTATCTGTTACAATACTATGGTAATAATGTACAATTAATTACAAAATCAATTATAATCAATTGACTTAAATACAATTGATTATAATTGGCAATATATCATGCCATATCTTAATATCCCCCCTCAAACTCAAGGTGGTAGTAGAGGAACCAGCTTGAGTTTGGAAAACAGAGTGAGAAGCGGCTGGGAAGAAATGACTTAGTGAAAATATCCGCGAGTTGGTCAGCGGATCGGAGATAAATCAACTGAATAGTGCCCTGAGATAATATGTTGACGTATGAAGTGACAATCAATCTCGATATGTTTGGTTCGCTCATGAAAGACATCATTATGAGCGATTTGAATAGCACTCTGGTTGTCACAGTAAAGTCTGATAGAAGGTGGTTGAGGGACACCAATATCCTCCAACAGCCATCGTAACCATAATAGCTCGGCTGTAGTATCAGCAAGAGCCCTATACTCAGCCTCAGTACTAGAACGAGCAACAAGAGTTTGTTTCTTGCTACGCCAAGATATAAGAGAGTCACCGAGAAATAGGCAATAGCCAGTGGTGGATCGACGATCGGTAGGATCGCCCGCCCAATCTGAGTCTGAATAAGCACGAACCTCAAGGGAAGAAGTGAGAGGAGGAAGTGAAGACCATAGAAGAAAGTGCCCTTAAGATAGCGAAGTAGTATACGCAGCACAGCAGCATAATGTGTGGAACGAGGAGCAGCCATGAACTGACTAACAATGTGAACAGCATAAGCAATATCCGGTCGAGTCACCGTAAGGTAAATGAGGCTACCAACTAATTGACGGTAGAGAGTAGGATCATCCAGAGAGGTTCCATCCATAGGGGTAAGCCGAACATTATACTCAATGGGGGTAGGAGCTGTCTTGCTGTCGGTCAGACCAACTCGAGAAATGAGATCAGAGGCATATTTTGCCTGGGAAAGATAATATCCATCATCAGAGGAGGTAACTTCAAGACCGAGAAAGTAGCTCAGAATACCGAGATCTTTCATCTCAAATTGGCTACTAAGAGATTGCTTGAGATCAGTGATTCCAGAAGTATCATCACCAGTAATAACCATGTCATCAACATAAAGGAGTAACAAGACAATACCGTTATCAGATTTACGAATAAACAAAGCCGAGTCATGTGGGCTGGAGGTGAACCCAAGTTGATGAATAACAGTACTAAATTTGTCAAACCATGCCCGAGGAGCTTGCTTCAGACCATAGAGAGCTCGTCGTAGGCGGCACACTTTGTTTGATGGATGAGAAAGACCAGGAGGTGGTTTCATATACACTTCTTCAGAAAGAACACCATTGAGAAACGCATTCTTGACATCCATCTGAAACAAACTCCATTTCCGAACAGCAGCAATAGCAAGTAAGCTGCGGACTGATGTGAGACGAGCAACTGGAGCAAATGTTTCCTCATAATCAACCCCATATTATTGTGTAAAGCCCTTGGCAACAAGACGTGCTTTATAGCGTTCAACAGAGCCATCTGAATGAGTTTTAATCTTATACACCCATTTACACCCCACAAGAGTTTTACCAGCAGGAAGGTCAACTAAGTACCAAGTACCGGTCTTGTCCAACGCATGTAATTCTTCGTGCATAGCTTGCTGCCAATGAGGATCAGTGGATGCTTCTTTATAGGACTGTGGTTCATGTAAGGAAACAATAGCAGAGAAACAATGATATCGGTTAAGATAAGGAGGAGGATGTCTTACTCGAGTAGGATAACGAGAGGAGGATGCATCAAGGTTGTTTTCTATCTCAACAGGAGCAGTGGTAGGATCAGCAGACGAGGCAGCATCAGGAGCAGCATAAGAGTAGATTGGTCATCGGTAGGCTCGTCCATATGTCCTGCATCATCAGTATTGGGAAACAACTCTATAGAGGGGTTAGTAAATAATGGAAGGTGGGAGGAGGAAGAGACTTTGAAGTCGGAAAGAGAGGAAAACATTGTGTGTTCCCAGAAGACGACATGACGGGAGATTCGAAGTTTTTGTGACACAGGGTTCCCAACAACGATAGCCTTTGTGTACGATACCATAACCGAGAAAACAACATAATCGAGCACGAGGTTCTAACTTGTGATGTTCAGTTGGAGGGAGAAGGACAAAGCATGCACACCCAAAAACCTTAAGAAGCTCATAGGAAGGTGAAATACCATGTAAGCACTCATATGGAGACTGGTGGACTACAGCAGAGGGTATTCGATTGATAATATAAACAGGTGTGAGGGCGGCCTCACCCCAAAATTTCTCGGGGCAGGAGGAAGAAACAAGCATGGATCGGACTGTATCTAGAATATGACGATGTTTACGTTCAGCTCGTCCATTTTGTTGAGATGTATATGGACATGATCGTTGGACTAGTGTACCGTGATCGGTAAGGAATGATTGAAGCTTAGAGTCAAGATATTCCATAACATTGTCGGCGCGTAGTATTTTGATGGTTTTGGAGAATTGAGTTTTGACCATTTTGGCAAAGTCAATGTAAAGCTGGGGAAGTTCGGACCGCTGTTTCATGAGAAATATCCAGGTAAAACGCGAATAATCATCAATGAATATCACAAAATATCTTGATCCCCCCATAGTGGGTGTAGGTGAGGGACCCCATATATCAGAATGAATTAAATCAAAAGGAGCAGTCGAAGTAGACTGATTATTATTAAAAGACAAAGCTGGTTGTTTGCCAAGCTGACAAGAAACACAATGTAAATCTTTGACTGTAATAGAACCTAAAGACCCATTGGAAATCAAAGGACGAAGTTTACTTAAGGAAGCATGACCGAGACGCAGATGCCAGAGATGAAGAGAAGAAGAGGTAGTTGCAGCACATAACTGAGAGATACGAGCGGAAGGAAGATGCAGGGAAGTGAGCTCAAACAGACGTCCAATTCTACGGCCTGTCCCAAGAATCTGTCCCGTCTGCGGATCCTGTACACGACAACCATTGGAAGAAAAAATGAGTTCAAGGCCAAGTTCACACAATTGTCCAACAGAAATAAGATTAAATGTAAGTTTGGGAATTAAAAAAGTGTTGGGTAGTGTGAGTGTAGAGGTAGTAATTTGTCCAGTTTGACTGACATTCATCTGTGAGCCGTCGGCAGTATGTATCGGCGGTGCAGTTGTGTTTAGATCCAAAGTGGAGAAAAAGTGAGGTTGAGAAGTCATGTGATTACAACAACCAGAATCAAAAAACCAAGAGGAATTACCTGATGTAGTAGACAAGGCAGTGGAAGTACCGGAAGGAATGGAAAGTATTTGTCTAAGAAGGGATTCTAAGTTACCAGTAGGCATGGGAGAGGAAGAAGGGATACTGACGTCATTGGCGGCAGCAGCAGCTATCACAGGCCTCGGAGGTTGACCGGGTCGGGGAGGACGAGTGGGGCAATGTTCAATTGTGTGTCCAGACAGCTTGCAGTAGCGGCAATCCATCTTAGTGGGGCAATGGGATGCAACATGGCCTTTTTTCTTGCATTTGTGACATTCAGTAAAGCTGCATTCAGTTAAAGTATGGCCAGATTTATTGCATGTACGACATATCTTGGGACCACCTCGGAAGGAGTGTTTGTTGGCTACGGCAAGCACGGTATCATCTTGAGGAGGCTTAAGTAACCCTAATCTGGTTTCATCAGATAATAAGCGAGAGACAGCAGCCTCCAATGTAGGCAGGGGAGTTTGATGTAATAAAGAAGCTCTGCAAGATTCAAAATCATCAGTAAGAGCCATAAGAAATTGAATTAACCTCATTCGCTCACGGTATGCAGTATATTTGGCCGCATCATCACACACACAATCCATCGGAGGTTCTGAAAGAGCAAGTTGATCCCAAACAGCCTCCATTTTAGCAAGAAAGCTGGTAATAGGCTGACCTCTATCCTGTTTTAAATTATGCAACTCCTCCCACAATTGGTACTGACTAGAGAGATCAGAGGTAGTGTATCGCATTTCAAGTAAATCCCAGACTTCTTTGGCAGTGTCATAGCGCCCAAATTGGTGGTGAATAGAGGGAGTAGAAGTATTTCGAAACCATGTCAGAATCTGATGATTCTTGCTATCCCAGTCTTCAAGACGATCCGCAACTTATCATCAGACTCATCAACACTCTGTTTGGGGAGCTTGATATCCCCCGTGACATAGCGCCATAACTTTCGGCCTTTGAGAAAACTGCGCATCCCCTGAACCCAGAGACGGTAGTTTGAACCTGTGAGAATGGTAGGAATGGGCTGCATAACATCAGATTTGTCCATTTGGAAAAGTTCAGAGAGGTCCTGGAGTGAACAACTTCACAAGGGACTGTTTGGAAACAGTAACTGGGGGAAGAACCTAGGCGTCTGATACCATGTGAGAAACTGAGAAACCGAGAGAGAGTTTGAAGAAAATATTGTTTTCTTGTTATTCGATGAGAACATATGTTGCCTTTATATAGGCTTACAAGCTCGGATATTTCGGGAAGGTATCCGTTACAATACTATGGTAATAATGTACAATTAATTACAAAATCAATTATAATCAATTGACTTAAATACAATTGATTATAATTGGCAATATATCATGCCATATCTTAATACTTACAAAAAAAAATATAATATGTGATATTTTAGCCATTACCCAATGAAGGGACCACCTCTCCTCTCCTAGTCCTAGACGAAAAACCCTGAATTTTTTAAAAAAATCATAACTTCCCTAAAAAATTATATTATGTTTCGAGTGTATATGACACCTCTCTCACAATAGTTAGGTCTCACAACTGTATGAGACCCAGCTGTTGTGAGAGAGATGACATATACACCAGAAACCAGTGGCGTATCCAGAAATTTCAGTCAGTGGGGGCTAATTTTTTTTTTTTTTTTTACCAAAATAATATATAATAAATTCATACATATTTTTTGAAATTATAAGATGATCCCAATACTTTTGAAAATTATGAAATAGCTCATAGTTTCTAAACTTATAAACTAACACAAAAGTTTGAGAATTATATTTTTATCCATAATTTCTAAAAATACCAATTTACCCTAAAAATTTAAGTGAAATCTTAATTTTAAAATTATGTATTTTAAGTTTATGTAGTATATTATATATTAAATTTCCTCTAATTTATTGTAGATTTAATTATTTTTTTAATTAAATTATTAAAAGCCTAGTGCTAAAACGCAATATTTGTGCTTTGAACAACTATAAAAAAAATATACAAAATAATTATATTTATATTAATATGTGAATATTTTACACATAACAACTATACACGATGTGTTGTGGTAAAAGAATCACTAAAAATATATCAATAAATTAGAAGATCAAAAACCAAGTCTAAGTATAAATATAGTTATTTTTATTTTTATTTTTATTTTTATTTAAATGTAATGAAATATCTATTTTTTTGCAAATGGAAAAACATATAAACGGGTGGATTTAAAATGAAAAATAGTTAATTATCTATACACATACAAATTAAATATAATTATTTTAGATATGTTTAAAAAATAAGATTGATGCAAAAGTGTATTTGAATTTTTTTTTAACTAATTTGAGCTTGGGCCTACATATTATATTAAAAAATACAACTCAAAAAATTAATAAATAATATATTTATAGGTATTGTTTAATTATTTTAGATATTCTAATATATATATATATATATATATATATATATCTATATATATATATATATATATATATATATATATATATATATATATATAAATTAGTTGCCCCCACTGGGCCCTTAGTGGCTCCGTCACTGCCCGAAACATGATATACTACCTCCATCTTCCCCTTCCCATTCTTTCACACTTCTCTTCTTCCCCCTCCCTTCGCATCCGGTGAATCAATCAGCAACATTTCTCTCTCTCACTTTTTTTTTTTCTTTTATTTGATTTTTATGTGGATTTTATTTTCCATCTATGAATCAAACTCTTTGTAATGATAGATTTCCAACATTTGTGTTGGTTTTATATTTTTATGACTTGTGTAAGAATAATAGTCTTTTCTTCAACCTAGAAAAGATTTCATATAGGCAAAATGAATAAATCTGACTTTACAATGCTTTCCAGGACTTTTGTACATTCTCATATATATATTTTTGTTATGTATTAAATTAATTATATGTTATTATAAAAATTTTATATACAATGTATGTATCTTGTTAGTTCACTTACTGACGTGTTAAAACTGAGGTGGGGTCATATCGATCCTGTAATCATCAGAAATTATGGGTTTATTTTATTTTTATTTGTTAGGTTTCATGATATCTTAATTTGAGCTTTTATAATGATTATATAATTACATCTTTGTAATAGTTTTATTTAAGAATAAATTTTCATCTTAAAAAAAAAAAAACCTGACATACAATATTAAATTATACAAGGGGATTGAATTAAATTGCTACCCTTCTTTTGATTCGTATATTCTGAAATTCCCAAACAAGAAGATTTTCCTTTCTTACAATCTTATAATTTAATTAACCCTATTCCATAAAAATGGAATTTGGGTGAGTCTATGATTTGAGCTTTGTAAGGATATTTTTTTTAATGATTAATAATTATTAGATAAAATCTTGTTATGAAGAATTTCTTTGATACTATCATTATATGAATGACATGATACCATCGACTAATAAATATATAACATGGAAGAATTATGTTAAACAAAATATGATTTATTAGTTGTTTTTTTATTAGTTTAGCATACATGTCAATCTATTATTGATTGTTCTATAGGTGACATGATATCACCGTTGCATAATATAATTTATCGCAATTATGAATACACAGAGTAACATAACATCTTTAAAAGACAGAATCTAAATTTGACTTCCTATATTTATTTGTTTAAATGCACATAAAATGTAATGACACTAGTTCTTTTTACCAGAAAGTCAAGAGGATTGTGAAAGATTGCTAGTAAGTGTTAAGATTTGTCAACAACTATAACTACATTTGACAAAATTCTGCTCTAGGCTAAATTAAATGTACTATTTGGTTACCATGATTCATCCTAACAAAGAATAAGGGCTATTCAACCTGACTATCTGAACTTACTCATGAATCATATAGATGGAACTTTATTTTTTTCATATCAAGTCATTTATTCCAACTGCACAAAGGGTAAAAGAAAGAAGAATGTATAACCCAGCATGATATCTTTAAGTAGCTAGTTAACAAGAATTACAAAGAAAGATCATTGCAGGGACAACTTGGCAAGGGTTAATGCTAATACCTTTACCCCATTTGCCATGTCTTCACCAGAAGCATATTCCTCGGGCTTATGGCTGTAACCTGCGAAACGAAATGTGTGAAACTTTATACTCTGTTTCCCTCGTACAGTAAGAAGGTGATTAGATAGTTTACACATACTAGAAGTCCTCTATTTGACTAGCTATATTAGCCTTTTGTGTTGACACCATTCCTGAATAAATAGGTAGGCGCCCTACTACTCTTACAAGCTTACATTTTCTAATTCATGTCACGGGTTTTCAATGTGCTTGAATACAAGATTTTTCTCTTGTGCACAGAATTCAGAAGGCAAAAGGAGTACAGGCCCCGATGAAAATGCTTTTTGGTGGGAACCAAAATGCTTCCTAAAAATTTTAGTCGATGAAATCCTACTAGTTATTTTCAAATGCCACTAAGAATATTTCAACCTAATAATAAGAGATGCAAGTATTACATTGCTAGATGCAGAACAAACTAAAGGTGTTCACCATACCTTTGTAACATGGAATGAATATCATGCCCATTGGAGATACCCTGCAAGCATGTGAAAATGGAATTAGAAGCAGGTTGCCACTTGCCAGCAAGAAAAACAATAATAAGAGTAAATATGTCTTCATCTAAGAACATGGTACTTGAAGGGCTCAAAATAGTGGACATTTATCACGGTGCTGAAAAAGGTAAATACATCAACTCTTTCTCTCTATCCATACCTGGCCATAAAGAGTGAATCATGGTAAGCTCGGCTTATCATAAACTTATGTGTTAAATTTAGTTCTTTTGATGCTGCTTCTGCTGCCTCAATTATTGATTTATCGGAAAGAGCTGGTGGATCCTGATTTACGATTTTGAATTCAGATAGTGTGACCCCACGATTTTTAGCTATTGTAACTGCTGATTGATGGATTTTTTCAATCACGGTATTTCTTCGATTTTCATCAATGTCTCTTGTGTCTGCCAAGGGAAAGATAAGAGAAAACTCAATCTATAATAAAGAAAAATGTCTGAAATCAACGGAAACTGAATCCTATGTAATCAAACTCTGGCAAAAGCATAATGCCAAGATTTTACTCATGATTAGGAATACTCGTCTCAATGAAACTCTATTTAGGTTTGTAACTTCTCAGCATGTTAACCAAAAAGACTTGAACAACTGATAGGAAACATACCAATTTCCAAGTGTGACTTGCTTGGTATGCTGTTGATAGCACCGGGATGCAGCTCCAGAATACCTTAGGAAACAGGAAATATAACGAAGTTAAACCAATGTTCTAAGAAAATAAGATAGCCAAATCAATTAATCAAACTTAAATGTTTTGTGATTCAAGGACTCTACATGCATTAAATACCCAAAAAAATCTATGTTTAGCCGTTCAGGAAGATTACTTACCGACTGTACCAACAGTATCAATGGATCCAGATTCTAGAACATGTTTCTCAACAGCTAGTGCTAATTCTGCAGCCGCCAGACCAGCATCATTTCTGCTCATTACATGTAACACATTATGGATTTTGTTGAATGAACAAGCATAGTAAAAAAATCACAGCGAAAATATAAGTAAAGGTAACGGCATACATGCAGATTGCAGTTACCTATTTGGCATCAAGACAGCACCCGCATGACCTCCATTGCCTTCAAAATCAACTTTTATACTTGCAGGTGCTGCAATGGCAGTAACTATACCAATTGATGTACCTGGATTGAAATAAAAAGTGGGTTAATAACCAACAAGAAATGGAGATCATGAAGATAAAATAAGCAGTAAAAAATGACAAACCTTCCTCCTCCAGAATGGGTCCCTGCTCTATATGCAATTCGACAAAAGCAGAGTAACTTCCTTTCTTCAGAAACACACTGGATAAGTCATCATGTTCTTTTGCATATCCAGCAGATTTTGCAGCATCTAAAAATGATATATTTTGACCATCAACTGTTGATATCAGATCTTTTGCAAGTGACTTAATCCCTGCCAATAAGCGGCTGCACAATATAAACAACATATGAGGAACTCTTATAGTATGAGATTTTCAAACCATTTACCATCCACCATTGCAAGACTTGATCCTTTGAAGTTTATTATTCAGTAGAAGTGGTTACCAATTTGCAAACATAAGTAAAAGGAAACTTTAGAAGAAAATTATCTTTTTTCATTTTTATATAGGAAAAAATTAAGGGAAGTAATGAAATAAACAAGTCAATGTTCAGTTTGCGTAAAATTGAAATATCAAGGAACAGTAAATATAGCTTTAACAGCAGAGTGTGATATTGATAGGATCCATGATCCAACTGCAGGTGGGCCGGTGTGTGATGAAGAAGGTATGAGCAATGATTGGGCTACCAAACAAGGGGATGAAAGCCTTTCAATGAAGCCACCAGAGCAACACGTGTATGCAAAAAAGAGAGAAGAAAAAGTGCAAGTGAGGAGCAGGGAAGCACCAATTTGGTACGGGGTGTTGCAAAACGCCTGCTGACGTGGAGGGAATATGTTTTGGAGTAATCATGGGCTAAAGAAGGGAGGCTAGCCGTAGGTTATAAAGGGGGGTGTAATCCTTTTGGGAATAGTCAGTTAGAATATTATCTTTTTTGTGGGATGAGGAAACTCATGTATCTGGGAAATTAAGTGTAATTTGGCAGGGGCCATTACTTGATTTCTTATCATTTGTTCTTCTGTTTCTCCTAGACTTGTTTCTGGTAATTTCGTGAGTTTGTTTTGCAATCAAATACAGTAATACTCCATACTCCATTCTGGAATTGTTATTTCTCTAGCTAATATTTCTTCAAATCAAACAAAGGGTTCTAACAGATATAGACAGCAGTGCACGAGTAGAAGAAACAAAGGAGACCAGAGTCGAGAATCTCCCAATTGCAAGGCAACTTCCAAGTTAAGTCTGGAATCTTCTTCCTCAACCACCTAAACCAGTGGATGGTAGGACCCTCCATACTCACCATGGCCAAGGGTAATTTCATCTCCGGTCGAGTTCTGTGAACCTAAAAAAATTGCTCAGCTCTTGCCACCCACCCTACTGGGTCTGTTCCATCAAAAAATGGTAAATCTACGCGTTTCAACATCATTTTTCTCTCATTGTCTTCATCCTCTATATTCATCTCCATCGTGTTTGTCTCGTTTCCTTGCTCTAGTGGCACGCTCCTCACTTGAGCAGTAGAAGACTCTCATTCCTGACTTGGTCCCTTTCCCTTCATCCACTGAAGCATTAGGCTCCTCATTTCGTCTAACGCATCCAACTTCGTGTGCAAGTTCTCTAAGGGCTGTATCTGTTTTTTTATTCCTTCCATTCCTTCCCCCATAGCTCGAACACTGGAGGTGAGCTGCTCTACGTCTCTTCGGAAGCCGGACATCTCCCCTTCTACTCTCCCCATATTCTTTTCTAAATTGTCAACCCTTGTCTCCATTCTTGTAGTGGTGGTCATTCTTTTTTTGAGCCCTTTTGGAATCCGGCAGGTCGGACCAAATTTGTTATGAACAATAAAGTGAAAGTACTTGAAGAGCAATTAATGAAAGATTATCATATGAATACTAGTATTGTTTAAATGACAGATGCGAAGATAGAGAATTGAGAATAATAGCTTGGTTCATAACAGATTTCTTAACAGCACAAAATAGAGATCACTCAGGCACCAAGGCCTCCAGCTATACTGAGATTCTCTCCAGTAGCAACTGCTAATACAAAATAACAAATAAAAAAACACACACACCTCCCCTCAACCTTCCTCTTTATACTCCCTACACATATCATCATTACCCTTAACTAACTGCTCCCACGTCAGCACACACGCACTCACACACTCTCACCATGATTCTCTCATCCCTCATTTACTCATTCTTTCTGATCCTCCTCCTCTCATATACATACTGCATTGGGCCTTTTTCTTTCATTTGGGCCGAACTTGGAAGTTGCCTTGCAATTAGGAGATTCTCGCCCCTGGTCTCCTTTGTTTCTTCTACTCGTGCACTACTGCCTATATCAGAGTGCCTCTCGCCATCCTCTCAGAGAAATTCCTAGACTTCTTCCAGTAACCGTCGACTACACCAAGAGTTGTAGTCGGCGGCTACATCATGTTAACCTTCCTTTTTTTTTTATACAAAATTCCCCTCTCCCTAACTATCTCCTTTCAGCCCTCTCATTTCCCCTAATATAGAACTTCCTCCCCGCTCTAAAAAAACTCCCAAACCTCCTATCCCTTCTCCTCTTACAACCCTCATTTCCATTTTATCCTTTCTTTTTCTCTTTTTCTCATCGTCTTTTTCGTTTTTGCTTGCTGTTCATGCTCCCATTTCTCTGTCTCTTGCCTATTTTCTTCTCTTCTCCCTTGTCATCTTCTCTACAACCTCAACTTTCTCTATTTCAAGTTTGTTTCAAGCCTTTTTGTTTTTTTTTCTTGTCTGTAATTTCTGTTAGTTTCGTTTCGTATCCGGGCCTTTGATCTGGATTTTCACCTGTTGGTGGTGGTGGTTAAGTCCAATTAGATTAAAATATGTATTGGTATTTTATTTTTTTGGTTGGTTTCCTATCTCTGTACAGGTACTTAAGGCTTTACAGCAACAAGATAAAAGATTTGCATGACTTCTCTGATAGATCCGAACTGAGAGAGATATTTTTATAGATTATTGGGATTTTC
Organism: Zanthoxylum bungeanum; assembly: GCA_019454045.1. Taxonomy (NCBI): domain Eukaryota; kingdom Viridiplantae; phylum Streptophyta; class Magnoliopsida; order Sapindales; family Rutaceae; genus Zanthoxylum; species Zanthoxylum bungeanum. Next base: position 60,967 of record SKCR01010982.1, on the reverse strand, counting down.
TTTGCAATGATTTTACTATGTTGTTGTAATAGTATTATATTTACTCTTTGTATTGTGTTTTCTCTTTCTAGTTGTAAAATTTATATTCATCGACTCCTGTCGAGATGTTGGAAATTAGGCTGAATCCGTAATTCCTCTAGAACTTTATTAGAATTAAGTGTGAATTCGAATTTTGTCTAATTATAGGGATTGCATAATGCATAAAGTTTTAGTTTGTCAGGTTTTATCCTGACTAGGCTTAAGTCTTAGGTTTTTCCTAAGTATTATATTCGAGCTGATATAGTCATGTATTTACATCATTTATGGTGTTTTATTATGAATGAATTTCTGTTGAGGAAAATATCTCACATCGGCTGAGATAAACAATTAAACTCAAAATAAAAACATTGGGCAACCCTCAACTCTCAAGCTGGATTTTGGGTTGAGTTAGGCCCATGAATTTCAATATGGTATCAGAGCCATACTCATGCACGTGTGGGCCCACACTACCTATCCACGTGACATGAACCAGGCAAAAGACCGGTCTGCACGTGAGAGAGACTGTTGAGGAAAATATCCCACATCGGCTGAGATAAACAATTAAACTCAAAATATAAACATTGGGCAACCCTCAACTCTCAAGCTGGCTTTTGGGTTGAGTTAGGCCCATGAATTTCAATAATTTCATATTTCTCAAAAAAAAAAAATAATAATAAACAAAAGTGAATATTTAGAGTTATGAAATTTTAACTATTTACAATCGGCCAACCTTCCCAAACAACTGATCCCATAGCGTGTGGGCTCTTCTGAGGTGAACATGATAACCTCCAGTGACCTTCTAGGCTTGAATCCAGACCTGTCAATAAAGACCAGCCAGTCAACATAGCATAGACCAAAAATTGTGGAGGGGGCTTGTGCTTCGCTATTCGCCCCGGATCAAGATCTCTTAATCAGGTTTTGATACCGCATGAATTAGTTTTTTACAAGTCAGGGGCTTGGAACGAATGGTAAAGTAAAAATGAATCATGAGGTTATGGATGCCGGAATGCAGACTAAATTATCCGCTTTGGCTGCGCCTCACTGGGAGTACTTAGGTTCAGATCTATAGCTATTCATTCAAAATGTCTGATCGGTATATAATGTTCAACATTTTCAGTTTAAAATTTATTTACTGGAAACGAAAAGCATACATAAAGATATTTACTACATCCATATTTCCAAGAAACAATTTTAAGAAGGTGTATTTGAATACAATTTTAGAAAATGTTTCAAATCTCTTCATTAGTAGCTCCTGACTGGCAAGGAATGTCTGTGCACGGTCTGAGTCAATTTTGACATTATTTGACTACAGCACAATAGATCTAATAAATGGCACTTCCACATCTATAAATTTACCCATGCCTGCATAAAGTTACGTGTGTAAATTGCACTTATTGCCAAGGATTTTCAAAGAGAGAATAGTCCAGTGCTAAACCAGAATGCTAATCAACCCACAAAGGAGCATGAGTATGATGTCAATTAATACCCACATATTTCAGATTTATCAGAGCTTATCATTAACCTTTTCAGCACATTAATGGCTTCTATTGCACCTAGCACACCAACAACACCATCATACTTCCCTGAGTACGGAATGGCATCGGTGTGGGAACCCGTTGCAACTGGAGCAAGCTCTGGTTCATCACCAGTCCTGCATAAAGGAGAGCAGAAGTAAGAGCACCTTCAAAGATATTTGAGGATTCGAAATAGAAACCATGAAATGTGGCTCTTAAAGAAATCAAGACAAAATGTGAGCTCTGAATTCTGATAATCTTAAAGTAATAAGATTACAAAATCCCTTCAATAAATATAGACGAACTTCTAAGAAGCTTCATCTTTGTAACAAATAGGAGAAAAATTTCAGGAAAAAAAGGGAAATCAGAACGGCAAAAGTCTTAGATTACCATTTGTGAAAAGCACACTACTAGCTAAATGGTGTCTTTACCTTCAGTTGCTGAGGAAATTATGGCTTTTTCATAGACAATGCAGTACACAGGCTGTATACTCACACTATGCTTTTCATTCAATTCCAATAATATATCAACCCAAAACCGGTAACAGGAACAGAACCTCCTCAGTGGAAACTAATGGAACTGGGAACATCCATCCAGGCAAAGTAACACAGGCTTAGTGCTATCTTGAGTTGAATTGGGTTGATATAAAGAACTTCAAATTTTATTTTCAACATGAGTGTGCCAGAAAATTCATGATATCCAAAATCCTAAAGAGGAAGATGAAATCTCACCATATACCAAATATGTTACCAACTGCGTCCTCTCTAACTGAGAGACCTGAGAGCCCCATCAAGGTCTTGATGTACCTGCATTAAATTATTGCAAACAGATAACATAAACCCTCGGCTTAGGTGAACAATAGAAAAGAAGGTTTGGAAAACTCTGAGATATAAGAGTTTAACTTGATAGTCATTTACACATGATTAAAAAGCCATATATGATTGAATATCTGCTTTAAGCAACATATAAACATCCTTAATAGTATGTTCAGAACCCATGAGCTTAAATTGCATAGTAAGGTAATAACTTCAAAATAATGGCCGGAAATATTATACTTTTTCCTGCTTAATTAGAAGCAAGAGTTATGTTCTGCATATATGCTATTTCCAGCAAGGCATGAAGGGGCCACTGAAATGCCCCTAACAAACAAATTAAATTCATTCGAACACACTGAAAATTCAATAAATTAGGCCTATTCATGTTAACACAGAAGCATAAATGTTCTACGGACAACAAGAAACAACTCCACAAGATCAAATATTGTAAAAAGAAAAATTCAACATACCAAAAGATAAAATAATTCATCAAAATATAAAAACTGCAACTTTCTATTAAGCCTGTACACAACTAAGATCATACACAAGAACTGTAACTTCTTAAATAGTTACCTGCGTGCCAATACATCTTTCTCTGTGTACAGGATTCTAGTAACTGATGGAGCAGGAGAATCCGAGAAAGTTGAGAGTTCATCAATCTAATAAACAAAAATAACACATCTTTGTAAGAAGACAAACAAATCCCATATCATTTATGATCTCCAATACTACTATAAATTTGCTCAGTACCTGTTTTTGGAGACTCTCAGTATCAACTGAGAGTGAAGAAACAAAATTTTGAACTAATGAATTTGATTCATGAATTGGGTACCCTGAGAAAGCCTCCATGGTTCTGATTATTGGGTCCCCATATTGTTGAGCCCAGATTGCAGAGATGGAGATTAAGAGAATCAGAAAAAGATGATACAGAGAGAGAGCTTGAAAGAATCTTAAAGACATCTTTTTTTTTTTTTTTTTGCTGGGATTGTTGATGATAATGCTATGATTATCGTAGTGCTCAAGAATATATGCACTAGTGAGTTTGTCTGGCACGTGGCCTTGAGAGTGGTTCTCTGACAAATGTTTTTATGTTTACTTTTATAAACCGTGAGGTGAAATATGAAAAATTAAAAAATTAGCTTTCATATTCTGTATATTTTTATTTAGATTTGAAATTCTGACACTAAATTAATTTATCTGAATTTAAAGAAAATAGATAAAATCTTAATTATCTCATATTTTTATAAAAAAAAAAAAAAAATAGGCTTCGTGTACTGCGGACATGATACATCCTCATCATATTTAGCGAACCAAAGAGTCCAAAACACACAACTTGAAAAGGCGGGAAGATTTCTTTACCTGAGGCTTCTCAAAGAAGGAACTGCGGAACAATGGAGACGACGAGACATACATGTCTAAAGCTTGAGATTTCCGATGACGCCGATCCCATTTTCGTAAAGGGCACGTGGTTTCAGACCCACTTCCAACTCTCCATCACCGACGGCCTCAACGCTTGGCTCTGCAACGGTGATATGAAAAATCTAACAAATTTTAAAGTAACATTGTCAAATTTATTTTCTTTTTTGTTCAAAAAAATACCCTTTTCGGCAGCTTCTGAGGAGCAGGTGGAAGAGAGGGCGGCTCAGTGGGACCAGCCAGTTGCCGAATACATCAAATTGGCCGAGGGGTATTTAGGGTTTCAGCAGCCTGGCTCTGTTTATGGTTTCACTGATGCTGCTGATAGATGTAAAAGAGTGAGTTTTTATTGTTTTGTTTTTGAATTTTATTTACGTGGTTGAAATTGGAAAAAAAAAAGTGAATTTTTTTATTGCTTGTGTTAGAATTTCATTGTTGGGCCATTTTGTTTAACATAGTATCAGCAGGCAGCAGCTATTGAATTGGGAGCTTGTGTGAATATGTTGTTGCGAAATTATGTGGGGATGTGATTGTGATATATTTGCAGTTGTCATGGACATTTGAGAAGGCAGGGACTACGCTTGAATGGCGGTGGAAATGCGGACCAGCACCTAATGGCAAGAAGGTTACTGCTGGAATTTTGGACTTTCTTATGGATGCAAACATTAAGCTCAGTGTAAGTCTTTGTTTTTTGGGTTTAAATTTTGAAGATTGTCAGTTGAAATAATTGTATTTGATTAGATTATATATAACTATGTGGTACATGTTGCAAGTAATATTGAAAGGGCAATGGAAGAAAAGACTTGGGATCTGCCTATACTTGGCTGTTTTATGTTCAACGGAAGAGATTTCTCTTGATGTTTGACTCCAAACTATTAATGGTTGTACATTGATTTGGTTCTTCATATAATTTTTCATGAGGATGATACTAATTTAGTTTTCCTTAAATTATTTATACCTTTAGAAGTTCAATTTCTCTGAAGGTGGTCAATAATTCTTTGTATTCTTTATGGATTAAACTGAGATATGTTTCATTTTAAAAATTTGGGTACTGGTGAAAACTTATTAAGCACTTTTACCTGAGTATTTTAGCCACATTATGTTTCATTGTTGTCTTATTCTGGGAAATTTTGAATCAGCAGTACAATTTTCGTTTATTTTGTTCAAGCTGCATTTCTAATGGCCAAGTTTGAGCAAGCTCTTGCCTGGATGCTTGAGTACTTAGCTGTTTGGGATACATCCTTATAACTTTGAAATGAAATGGTCCTATCAGGCTAGGTCATTTTGTTTTTAGGAATGTCTGTACTAATTAGCAACTATATTGGATCAGGTTAAGTGGCCTTTCACCCCTAAACATACTCATGATTTATTATTATTCTTTATTTAGCCTAATGGAAACCACATCCCCTCCCCACACGTGAGTGGGGTTCAAACCCTAGACCTCCTGTATTCAACTCAAGCATTTTTATCGCTTGTATACAGGATGAAGTTGTCACAAAAACTCAATCTTTTGAGAGACTGAAAGTGGAGGCTGAGAAGTGTTCAGCACAAAGTGAGAGATTTAACAATGAGAAGGTGGAGTTTGAATCAGCAATCTATCCGAAGGTGCGTGAAAGAATAATACTCTGATAATTTAATCGCTTCTTTTCCAATTCATTTCACTCGATTGGAACATACAAATACTGGATACATATATGTTTGGATTTAGATTCTCCATAATTGATGTTTCCAGTATATATCGTTAACCATAGTTAAATTATTTCATTATGCTTTGAACTTTAAGCAAGACTGCAAGAGTATCAAAGGGTTAATAGGACCTATGAGACCTTTTTGGGTATTGTATATGCAATATATAAACATGAATCAAAAGAATGTTCATTCTTTTTTATTCTGCTGAGACTTTGGTTTTTTTTCCTGCTGCTAGTTCCTTGGTGTGTTGAATTCAAAGAAAGCAAAACTCAGAGACCTTCGAGACAAGCTTACAAAACAAGAAATCATGAAGAATTTGCCACAAGAAGAACTGTCCACAGACAAAACTGAAAGTTTTGATGAACGGAGTGGTGATGACAAGAGTGAGGAAGAACCTCCAAAGGAGATTACTAGCACTTCGAAAGGTGCTCCAGCTTGTAGGGCTCGTGGCCGAAAGAGGAATACAAGCAAATAGCATCAAAGTAATCTAGTTTAGATTTGAGTCGGTGAACGCTATTGCTCCTTGCACTCCTTGCTCTCCTTTTTCTTACTTCTAATGTAAATTAGGTAATGCTTATGCTGATCTTTGTAAAGGCATACGGATGTTTCTTCATTCCCAATAGATATATGCAGCAAAAGGATTCCTGTTTAACCTTTTAGCTTTCAGCTTTATGCTTAGAAATCAGACCTACAACTTAAATGTAATCATTATGTTAAAATGTTATTCCTCTCTTGCAGATATCATTGATCACTATGTTTATATATACAACATTTGGAACCAAACCTTTCTCTTATAATATTAATTATAAAAAAATAATAATATTCTTTTAGGACTTACGTCTAAAAAAATCATTATCCTTTATTAAATATTCATCCACGTGATAGTTTGAAAGTTGATTGGTTGAACTTGAAATTCCCTCGTTGGAATTGCATAAGTATAAGGAAACAATTGAATTGCATTCAGTTGAATGGTATCTTTTGATGGTGTTTTCAGGCACTATGTTATTTAAGCAGCACGACAGGGGTAAAAAAGGTAATTCACTTCTCAGTTAAGATCATTAATGCCGACCCGACCACTAAAAGCCAAACAGTAAGTGACCGAGCACTTTATGATCGGTAACTGAGCACTTGGGTTCAGATGACCGGGCAATTATCAGATCGGCAGAAGCATTCTCAGTTCAAAGGACCATTATGACCGACCTCATGAAGACCAAGCACATGGCGAGGCGTGCTCAGGAAGATAATGCATCCTATTTTTACGGATAAGATGACAAGTTATCCTACCTTCATGGGGTAAATTGATGAATCAGAGTCCTAGTAGGATAAAGAAAGTGAATGTAGTTTTAAAAGTAGGAATCTTGATAGGAAAAAGGAAACCATCTCCAACTGGGAATTCTTATATAAATATGAATCTGATTTCTTCACCATTATAAATAGGAGGGTAGAGTGAGTGTAGAGAGGAGGAGAATCAATACCAAGATCATTACGATCAGACTTGTAAACTCGAGAGATATCGGAGAAGCTTATCTCAGTAATAAAAATATCATATGTTCTGTGCCCGTGGACGTAGGTTGGATCTGATCCGCCGAACCACGTTAAATCTCCTTGTTTGATTGGCGTATTATCTGTCTTTTGCTAAGTTTGCTTTTGGTTTTCCTCATAACCAAACAAATTCACTATTGAGGGAGGATCATCTCGGGAGAGATATTCCCATATTACCCTGGGACCAAAATTCACCGTTAACAGTTGGCGCCGTCTGTGGGGATCTCAACAAAAAGCGGCTCGCGTAGTAAGACGATGGCAGAAGGTGGAAATCACCAGTCGACGGAGAGTTAAACAACAACATGAGATGGATAATAGAGAGATTCCCCCAAGTGAACCATTGTTTCCTGCAAGACCCCAAAGCAAGTTTCAGTTCCACTTGTGTCATCTCGTGGAAGCTGGTTTCCTGTCAAAGAAGAGATGAGCCCGCGACAATTGACCAGAGCAGTACTAAAAGAGTTTACTTTAAATTCTGAGCCCATGCAAATCGAGAAGCACCGGCCTCCTCATCCATCCTTTTTCCCTAAGATTGAGAATCCTATTCCATTTGATAGGCCTTATGAAAATCAAAGAATGCCGAAAGAGGCACTTCATAGAGATGATCAATTGAGAATAAACCGTAACCGATTTAGTAATCAATCTTTCTCAGGATATTGCAATGAAGTGTGGATCCAAGGTGGAGTTCAGGCCAGCTTTGGTTGCTAGCATGAAATTGCAGTTCTCCATTGAGGCTTGGTTTGCAGGAGAAAAGGTTGGTGAAGGAATCGGTAGAACAAGAAAGGAAGCTCAACGTCAAGCCGTAGAGGAATCCATCAAGAAGTCTAGCAGTAGTAAATCCTTATTCTACGAAGCTCCTCTCGGTTATAGCATTGAAGACATTCGACCCAACGGTGGAATCAAAAAGTTCAGATCTGCTGCTTACTCCAACTGCGCACGCAAACCGTCCTGATATCCTCAAAGTTTGCTATCAGATCACTTAGCATGATCCGTCAACTTTTATTTTGCTTTAGTTAGTTATTTAGATTTACTCATTTTTCATAGATTAGCCACTTGCTCTCTCTCTCTCTTCCTTATTATGTGAAGTCACTTTGAGGGTTTGGTTCAAGATGAGGTGGTAAAAAAACAAAAGAGCTTTCAAGTCTCTTTCACTGACGTAGCCATGTGTGTTTAGTGTTTGGGAAGAGCTTATTTTAATTTCAATATGGCATGGACGGAAAAAGATGTTAGTAATGGGAGGAAGAGAGACCCTGTTCGAGATAATGGCTTCTTGAAAGAATCACAGTCTTCGCCTGATACTAGTAGTGGTTATCATGTGGCTATTACTTCGGCACTGAAGGGGTTTGAAGGGAAGGATGCTCTGGCTTATGCGAATATTCTCCGATCAAGGAACAAGTTTTTTGATGCTCTTTCTCTTTGTGAGACTGTTCTGGAGAAAGATGGGGGCAATGTTGGTAGAGGAATATGCCTGCAGATGCAGAACACGGGAAGGCTTGCTTTTGACAGTTTTGCAGAAGCCATAAAGTTGGATCCACAAGATGCATGTGCCCATACACATTGTGGTATACTGTACCAGATAAGGGACATGGTATGACAATCTTTCCTAGTCATACTGGGAAAGATGGCAAAAGTTCTCAGCCTACCACCATAATGGATGCCGCACAGAGACAGCAAGTTTTGCTACACCAAGCTTTACCTCCAGAAGCTCCTCGTAATGTACTGCATGCTCCTGTTTTTTATCTTCCATTGGAGCCATCAACAAGCAGCAGCAGCTGCTGTTCGGCTTGGAACAATGGATACCCATTCCCAATTTCTGCAAATATCGGAGCACTGCCTGCTTATAGAGGAACTCATGCTCAAAGTATGCCATTCTTTAATGGGTCTTTCTATTCTTCTCAAATGCTTCATCCTTCACAGTTGCAATAGCAGCAGCAGGAGTGGGGAATCTATTCCCGCATGATTTGCCTGATCATTTGGATCCGTGAGAAGCATAGTTCGGGGAAGGATGATGCCCCCGTAGCGTTTGCTTGCTCCAGTGTTACCGTACATAAGGAGGAATATGCCCTTAGTGTTTTGGACACTCTTTGATCCTTATCTATTCGATCATTTGAATCCGTGAGGAGCATAGCACGAGGAGGGATGATACCCTTGTGACGTTTGCTTGCTCCAGTGTCATCGAGCATAAGGAGGAATATGCCCTTAGTGTCTCGGACACTCTCTGACCCCCACCTACCTGATCACTCGGATCCAAGAGAAGCATAACACGGGGAGGGATGATACCCCCGTGGCGTTTGCTTGCTCCAGTGTTACCGAACACAAGGAGGAATATGCCCTTGGTGTCTCGGTCACTCTCTGATCCCCATCTACCTGATCACTCGGATCCAAGAGAAGTATAGCCCGGGGAGGGATTGTGCCCCCGTAGCGTATGCTTGCTCCAGCGTTGTAAGGAGGAGCCCTCGAACGATACACATGCTCTATAGAGACCTGAAGTATAGAGGATGTGCCCTTACCATTCTAAACGCTCTCTGATCCAAATCCTGGTTCACCGGGACACTGAATTGAAAGATTCAGAATTGTGTTTTGGAGACCTCAGACGAGACGCTGTTCTAAGGTATCCGTGCTGTTGTTTACACTTTTTTGATTTTATTTTCCAGGGTTTTTATTTTTTCGTCGGTCTGATAAGAGGACGCCCAAGTCAGATTCGATAGGGCTTCAAAGGTGGATACACTTGTCCCAAGGATTAACCAGTGCTCGGGGCTGGATTCGTTCCGCCGAGACCACTTGGTTAATCGGCTCGGGGCTAGATTCGTTCCGCCGAGGCCACTTGATTATTCGGCTCGGGGCTGGATTCGTTCCACATAGGCCACTTGATTATTCGACTCGGGGCTGGATTTCGTTCTGCCGAGGCCACTTAGTTATTCAACTCGGGGTCGGGTTACGTCCCACCGAGTTTACCTCTTTGTACTGGGGATGTAGCATTCCCCAAGGTCCAAGTACCTTTCTCAGCTCGGGGTCGGGGTACGTCCCACCGAGTCAGCCCTTCGGACTGGGGACGTAACATTCCTCCAGGTCCAAGTGCCTCTTTTCATTCAGAGTCGGGTTATGTCTCACCGAATCAGCCCTTCGGACTGGGGACGTAACATTCCCCCAGATCCAAGTGCCTCTCTTCATTCGGGGTCGGGTTACGTCCCACCAAATCAGCCCTTCGGACTGGGGACGCAATATTCCCCCAGGTCCAAGTGCCTCTCTTCATTCGGGGTCGGGTTACGTCCCACCGAATCAGCCATTCGGACTGGGGACACAACATTTCCCCAGGTCCAAGTGCTTCTCTTCATTCGGGGTCGGGTTGCGTCCCACCGAGTCAGTCCTTCGGACTGGGGACATAACATTCCCTAAGGTCCGAGCATCTCTCACAGCTCGAGACAGGATCACATGCCACCGAGCACATCATCGTTAGCTTATAGGCAAAATTTTCTCCTCGCAATCGAGATTGGATCTGTCAGGGGTCAGGACCTCCCAATCTCTGGTACATATATTACAGAGGAGGAGCCATTTTTAGTTTGGACAACAAGAGGAACTTCATCTCCTGATGGAACGACCCAAGTAAGCAATTTACTTTGAGGTGGAGAATCGTTCTGAATAGGGTCAGCATCTCCAATAACTGAGGATATGAAGATAGAAACAAAAGACTTAGTTGATGGCGAAGGTAATTTCTCTGTGATTTCTGGAGCGACCACCAGCAAGGCGATCGGCACACCATCTTTATATAGTTCCCTGCTCCAACTTGCATACTCGTTGGAACCGAGAACTATGGGATATATGTTGATGATGTTTTCAGGCACTATGTTATTTAAGCAGCACGACAGGGGTAAAAAAGGTAATTCACTTCTCAGTCAAGATCATTAATGCCGACCCGACCACTAAAAGCCAAACAGTAAGTGACCGAACACTTTATGATCGGTAACCGAGCACTTGAGTTCAGATGACCGGGCAATTATCAGATCGGCAGAACCATTCTCAGTTCAAAGGACCATTATGACCGACTCATGAAGACCGAGCACATGGCGAGGCGTGCTCAGGAAGATAATGCATCCTATTTTTACGGATAAGATGACAAGTTATCCTACCTTCATGGGGTAAACTGATGAATCAGAGTCCTAGTAGGATAAAGAAAGTGAATGTAGTTTTAAAAGTAGGAATCCTGATAGGAAAATGAAACCATCTCCAACTGGGAATTCTTATACAAATAGGAATCTGATTTCTTCACAATTATAAATAAGAGGTAGAGTGAGTGTAGAGAGGAGGAGAATCAATACCAAGATTATTACGATCAGACTTGTAAACTTGAGAGATATTGGAGAAGCATATCTCAGTAATAAAAATATCATATGTTCTGTGCCCGTGGACGTAGGTTGGATCTGATCCGTCGAACCACGTTAAATCTCCTTGTTTGATTGGCGTACTATCTGTCTTCTGCTAAGTTTGCTTTTGGTTTTCCTCATAACCAAATAAATTCACTATTGAGGGAGGATCGTCTCGGGAGGGATATTCCCATATTACCCTGGGACCAAAATCCACCGTCAACAGTATGTAAGGGTCAAATTTGGGTTAATGATCCAAATGTCATTATATATCTGGCTCACGCATTAGATTTGTATCGGAGGCATCTTGGGTCACTGTTCAGGCCCAATCAAATTGGGTTCTAGCCACTGGATAATCGAGCCTATACAGTATATGCAAGGCTCGCTTAGGGATCCATGAGTTCATCATACATCCCCCCAAGGGATAAGTCCACACGACTCAAAAAGTCTCCAGAAAATCCTAATCATGTTATTCAATGTCCCATATGACATTACTTGAACCTTGTTTCAGCCGACACTACTCCATATTATGCAATGTCCCTGTAGGCATTGCCCACCAGTCTACACATGATTAATTCATTCTTAATGAGGAAATTAAGTATTTGGATAAAGACAAACTATCTAGATGATGATATAATCCAATGACAACAGAGATTACACCTAATCCCGGATATCTATGTACTCTTAATTCAGTCCATACTCTGCTACTCTTTCCTACATAGGATTAGAATACGACACTTCCAAGAAATCCTAAACCGACTAAATGGGCTACTACACGGCCTATAAAAAGAGATGAGGTATAAGGGATTGAATGGAAAAGATTCATTCAAGCTTTGGCTCTCATACTTGAGTTCTCAAAGAATATACTACTCTCTAAACATTAGCCTACCGCCCTCACGGCAATTTACGAAGGTCAAGGTAACTCTCTGTCTTGCTCTTCCCTTTCTTTCCGCTCGTCATCATCACTGACTTGGGCGTCGAAATGCTTACGACATCCACCACACCAGTGGGTAGTTACTCCACGCTTACTTTGCCTTTGTTTTGCAGGATCGCTAGTGTCTCAATCATATAGATTCTTGATTGTAAGCCGAAAGCGAAATTCAGTGTCTACACAGTACCAACGAAATCGAACGCGATATTTGAAAACCAATTTGATTATGCCAACAACCATATAACTGTGTTTATAGAGAATGAAAGGAATGATACTTCGAAGTTTGAAGCATATAGAAAATACATAAATGCACCTAACAAATATTCAACAAATTCACAATAACTAAAAGAAAAATGGAATTTCATGGAATAAATATTAGCTTGTTCACAATTTTGTTCATCTTCATCGTTTCATTTATTTCAAGTGGTATTAGGGGTGAGCAACGGTTCCGGGTCTACCCGGAACGGTTGAAACCGGACCGGTTTTCCGGGTTTGGAACCGGAACCGGTTGTAATCGGGTAGGTTCCGGTTCCAAAAATGAAGGAACCGATTTTATCCGGGTAGGTTCTGGTTCCAAAATGATCAGAACCGGAACCGGACCATGGAACCGGTTTGCTGAAGCAACAGACGAGGTTCTCCATACAAAAAGAGAAAAAAATGTCTATAGAACAAGAAAGATTATGGAAGTAATTCTGTAAAATGCCAACCTAATAATGCATCAGTTTTGTATTTGATTCAACCTAATAACATTATTAATTATCATTCATTTGTTATATCGCTAACCAGGGTACATGTTTATAGCATCAAAATGACATGAGTGAACATACTGCCTTGCCAATAAGATTAGAGATCATTATACATTTGTCCAACTGATGGTAAATTCAAGCTCAGATTGAAGGAAACAGAAGATACATTACAATACAGAGAGAATAAAATTTCATTTTTTCGTTCTTGAGCTTCCGCACTCCGATTTGGTCCCCGTTTTTTCCTACGGACTCGTATTTGGAATGTAGTTTTCATTAAAATATTTTAAAATAGGGTAATTCGGAACCGGACCGGAACCAGATTGGAACCGAATAATAGGGTACCCTGTTTAATTGGGTAGGTTCCGGTTCCACTTGGTGCGGAACCAAATTTTTCAGGGTAGGTTCCGGTTTCATGCGGAACCGGAACCGAAACCGATTTTGCTCACCCCTAAGTGGTATCATACAATTTGGCTAAGCTTTTAAGCCTGACCATAACCTTATTGATTATCATACCAATCAGAAGGATCATGTGCCATCTATTGACCACAATCTTTGCGTTATGTCTGGAAACTCTACTCACTCATATAATTAGATTACCTCTTAATTTAATATTGAGAAATTTACAAAATTGACCCATTAACTTTTCACATTATCAAAATTAACCGAACTTTGAAAAAATATTTTTATTGACCAAGGAAAAATTTTTTCCGATAAAATTACCCTCAAATTAATCTAGGGCTTTAATGGACACTCGATGGACGCCTAGAGATTTCAAAAGGCACTCAAGGCCTTTAGTGGCAAAAATTATATTATGTTCCGGGTGTATATGTCATCTCTCTCACAGCAGGTGGGAAAAATTATATTATATGCCGGGTGTATATGTCATCTCTCTCACAGCAGGCGGGCTCCACACAGTTGTGGGGCCCGCCTGCTGTGAGAGAGATGACATATACACCCGGCACATGATATACCACCTCCTTTAGTGGGCGCTCATCCAAGCAATTGCTGCCTTTGAGTGGGCGCCCGAAACTTTTTTTTTTAATTTATTTAATTTTTTATTATATGTAATTTTTTAATCGAGTTTTATTTAATATTAATTTCACTTAATTTTTTTATTATATGTAATTTTTCTTATTTAGTGTTATTTAATTTTATTTTCATTTAAAAAAAATCATCCTAAATTTCTTGTAATTTATACCACATATCATATATGCACAAATAATAAAATTTTTTAAACTAATTTTTCTCTAAACATTCATTTAATCAAATATAATGTATTTTCTTTTCTCACAACACACGGCTCAATTGTGCTCGCTCAATTCTAATTTATTTTGCACCCATTGAAGCCTTTGGATTAATATTGAGGGCAATTTTGTTCGAAATTTTTTTCTTTAGTCAATAAAAATATTTTTAAAGTTGGGTTTATTTTGATAATGGAAAAAGTTAATGGATCAATTTTGTAATTTTTCCTTTAATATTTTATAGGTAACGTGTGTCTAGGGGTGTCAAAACGAATCAACGAATCGAATTCGTATCGAATCCTAAACGAATCGAATCAAAATGTGATGGATTCGTATTCGATTCATTTATTAAACGAATCCTAATATCAGAATTTGTATTCGATTCGTTTATAAACGAATCGAATACGAATATTCGTTTATTCGTTTAGTCAATGATATTATTTAATAAAATAATTTACCACACTTAATTTACATTAATTCATCATAAATATATACATGTAATTAATATATTTACTAAATATATTTTACCAAATATTGAAAATATTATTTTTCTATGATAATTAGCTATAATATCTCGAATCTTAATTGAAAATTAACAAGAACTAGTAAATAAAAATAATAAAACGAATCATAAACGAATAAACGAATCAATGAGCTTAAATTCGTATTTGATTCGTTTAATAAACGAATCGAATCGAATTGGCCCATTTATTAAACGAATCCATTTTTTCAAACCCGTATTCGCTTTAAAGCGAATCGAATCGAACGAATAAACGAATTCTGACCCAAATTGTCACCCATACGTGTGTCTCTAAGAGTCGTGGCTTGGTGGTGTATGACTCAGAATCTCACTTTAGGTCCTGGGTTCGAATTCAATGAATTTGTTTCTTGTAAGAGCTTAGGACAGTCAGAAGTTTTACCTACTTCGCTTAAGCCCAAATATTGATGATTTGGCTAAGGGATTTATATATATATATATTGAAAGGTGATTTTCGACCCAGGGGCAGTTTCGAGATAACTCACCAGAGACAATCCTCCTTCAACCTTGAATTTGTTTGGTTATGGGGAGACCAAAGGCAAATGTAGTAAAAGGCGAGAAAAACACACAAGTTGATAAGAGAGTTTTAACGTAGTTCGGCGGAGCGAATCCAGCCTACGTCCACGGGCACAAAATGATGGGGGTTGTTTTTATTACCAGAACCAACTCGGCCGACCAGTTCTAAAAGAGGTCCAAGTGAGACCGAGCAGTTTATCGACTTTTACCAGTAGTGTTCATTTTCTTTTTATTACAAGTTTGCTCTCCTCTACAAATGAATCTAACTTTCCTTTATATACTCAGGAATTACAACATTGTTCCCCCAACTTTATGACGTTTCTCGCGCGGTCTCCGACTGATTGACGGGCTCTCTGCCTCAACACTGTCTTTGCTGAAAGCAAACCTGCCATCTGACGGCTTGTCAAATCACCATGTTTTCTTCACTGTCACACGCAATGTAATGAAGCCATCCTGTAAAGTGCTTCCAAATAGTCATACATTCCAGAGGGAAAAGTCCAAACTACCATGTTTACATATCAGCTATCAAGTGGTTAACCAGATGATCTACCGAACTACCCAAGCTACTCCCGACCTGACCCAATACGTCCGAGCTCATTTCCATTACTTGCAAAGAAAGACACTACTGAATCCGAGCTTCAGGCCCAAAGTGGTCGGTCTTGGTTTTGACGTTGTCGGTCTCTAGAAACTGTACTAAGCTATATACTCTGGTCGGCCAAATCTAGAAGACTGAGTCCGGACTCTCTTCCTGGTTGGGAACAAACCAAACCTTCTGAACATCCGTCTTCCCAAAAGAAGAAAACTCATCTCTGCCCTTGCCGAAGTGTTCAAATCCTTAGTCATAAAAATCACCATCAACATCTGTCCCCTAGTTCTCGGTATCAACGAGTTAACGAGTTGTTGCCGGGAACTATAAAATTAAGTTTGGCATCAGTCGGTGGTTGGTTCCAGGAACAAAATGGGAAACTACCTCGACCTTCAATCAGGTCATCCTCGGTCACTAAAGATTCTGATGTCCTTCCGAATGGCTTCTCCAACTCTAAGAAAATCCATTTTTTACCCTTCTGGTAGCCGCCCCTCGAGAACCGCAAGCCATCAAATCTTCATAAATGCCCGTCAAATCAACTTTTAGGGTTTTAACTCGAGCGTGCCACTTGTCAAGAGCTCATGGTCTTCCCGCCAAAAGCTCAAATCAATCGACCATCCCCGAGGCAGCCAAAGGTCTCTTAATCTTAGTCGTTCATCCCCATCTGATAATATGGAGTCCGAAGAAGACACCCGGCGCAAATCCGAAGACTTTCCGGATCCGACGGTAAAAAATGAACTGTACTGACTATAAGAAAGCAAAGCAACACTCCTTTCTTTCTTTTACGAAAACCACAACTCTCAAACTGTAGAGGCTCATTCGCTTGTGACACCAGCAACTTCCAACCGACCAGACCAAACGCCAACTCTTCTTCCCAACCCAAGTAAGTTTCCGCTCGACCCTTCTCTCTTTATTTGATGTATTCTACCATTGTTCTTGGTGCTTTCAGACTTTCTACTTGCTTTTGTTTGTTCTTCTTTTTCTTCTAGCATGATTGCCTTCTCATTCTGTGTTGCGAATCTTGCTTCGGATTTAGTGATGGATGTGTGGTATATGTGTTTTCTGGTTGAAGGATGAGTGCTGGGTAGGATGCATGCGTTTTAGTTTTTTTAAGTTTCGTATTTGGTTGTATGTGTTTTAGGGAGAGATTTGCTATTTGTGGCTATTGTTAGGACATTTAGAGACTGTAGGCATATGTTCCTGGTAGTCAGAATATCTCTCGAACCTGTTGTGCCTTAAACTGACCACTGACTGACCTTCTTATTCATGTCGACTGTCATGAATGTCTAACGCTGAATCCTCTTCTGCCAAGCCCATAGAACCTCAAACTCCCCGTACTGTAGAAGCGTCCTCCAGCTTGGGCGCTCCCAATCTGGAGGAGCTAGATACCACTCCAACCCATTATCAAGAGGAAAACGATTCTTACCACCACAGAATCCCCGGAAAGACCCTGAGCTGGGAGAACTGGGCAATTCGGCCTTGGACATGAACCGGCCCTCCACCATCACTGGAGATGCCTTGTGCATGCTTCGTCAGCAGTATAAAATCATGATCGACATAGCTCTTGAGGTCCCTAGCTTGTGTGATCGTGCGAGCCAGCCTGACGAGGGCTCGGTCGCCCTTCTTCCTTCTTTCTTTGGGTGCGGTCTTCGGCTATCCATTCAACCATACTTCGTGGGGATGTTGGCCAGGATGGAGATTGCCCCCTGCCAACTAAACTTGAATAGCTGGAGAATTCTGGCCAGCTTGCATGTGATCTGGCACCAGACATGCCTTAGAGAGCTGACTTTCGAGGAGTTAAAAAGGTTATACCAGGTGAAGGCCAACCCAAAATTCCATCACGGTTGGTATTACCTTTCCTCGTATACTGACGTCCCCACACTCATCAAAGACCTTCCCCAAACCAACAAAAATTTCAAAAACCCCTGGTTCAGGGCTTCAGGTGACTGGGGACGGACCTGGCCATCGTGCTCGGAGATGACAGAAGTCCCTGATATCTTCAGAGCGGGAGGTTAGGACTCAGTTTCTTGGCTTTTTTTTCTTAACTTTCATGTCAAAATGCTAACTCTTTACTCTTTCTTAGCCTGATGGAGGGATCCTCCCAAGGTTACCAATGTGGTATGTTATAGGATCAAGGTGGCCCAGAGCTATTCCAGCCACTGGAAGAGGGTAGTCAATGACTCGGCCTTCTTGGAGTCGGACCTCATTCGGAGTGCACCTCTACAGATCCCGAGGTGGCTGGGTAGGTTCTTACTGACCTTCTAACTAGTCCTTTTGTATGATTAACCCAATAACGAGTGAAGTGGTCTGAATACCGAACAAATCGTCTCTCTTGCCTTGTTATTTTGCAGGCATGTCGAGGCGGCCAAAATATCTTAACCAGCTGGTAGGTGCAGCAAAGGGGACCGATGGGGTCGAAGCCGGGTCTTCTCTGAGACGGCCGACAGTTACCGAGGACAAAAGGAAAACCAAAGAGGTGGCTCAGCCGACTACTCAAGTCTCAATCTCCCCATCCAAGTCACTCCCGACAACCACAACCCGACTTCTAGCCCTCCAAGGCTGCTAGCAAATGAAAATGCCTGATCGGGGCTGGAGAGCCAAGCCGGTAGAAGAGGAAGATGGGGAATAACCTCTGATCAGTAGGTTGCTCGGAGAGAGAGAAGAACTACAGAGGCCTCCTCTAAGAAAGAAAAATGAGCCGTGGTGCTCGGGACGGAGGACCTCAGTGAAAAAATCCGAGAGGCCACTTCCCACCTTGTGTCGGCAATCAATGAATTGGCCGACGCCATACCTCCGAAGGAGATCTCAAATTATGAGGACATCTCTCCCAAGGAGGTGGTTACAGAGTTCTGCTCCCAGATGGCCAAGGTAACAAATTTCTCATATCTGCCCTATATTTTTACTTGGCTGCTGTTCTGATTTATTCCTCTTCTTTTCGCAGGCAAATTATCTTATGGTCAAAAACAAAGATCTGCTCATGAGCCTTCTATCCGATGGAGGCCAGACTCAAAGGCTTCAGAGTCAACATTCAGAAAGGGAGGCCGTGCTGGCCAAAAAGGATGAGAAAATAAAGGCTCTGGATGAGGTCACGACAGAGGCCCTCAAACTGAATGATTCCCTCTGGAACGCCTCGTCCCTGGCCAGGAAGAATGCGGAAGCTATCAAGATAGATCTGGAGGTTGCCCAAGCTAAAAATAAACTCCTGAGGTGGGAGGTGGGAAACACCGAAGCCAAGCTAAGAGCCATGACTGAAGAGAGGGAGCTGTAGGACACAGAAACTGGCGACGCTGTTGGGATGTATGCCCTAGAGCTACATGTGATGTAAACGGTTTCATGTGTTTTTGAAATAAAACGATGCATTATTCATTTTCAAATTGTTTGTTTATTTTTCGTATATTATATATCTTCTTAAATACCCTAGATTACTTATGTACCTTCAGACTTAGTGTATGAGTGTCATATACAAGAGGATTTAAGTCTGAAGTTAGTAATCTTAATAGTCCATAGAGAGCAAACAAAACGGGTACTTTGTTTTTGGTTTATATCTATAGCTGCGGTCTATTCTATATTTGTATGGCGATCTTAATCCGGATCGTCCATGTAGAGACATGAGAATGGAGGCACCTTGTATGATGCGATCATATAGGACTGGACCCAGATAGAAATGACATTCTTATAATATCCGTTAAGCAAAGAAAGTCATTTAAATCTACTTGATGGTCATATATGGATTGATCTTAATCCTGAGTGTACTACGAACTCCTGCATGGCAGGCTGTGTCCTTTGATTTACAAAGGTGAGGTTGTGTAGCAGTCCCGACCAATAGCTACGTACTTTGGGGGCACAATTTATTTTGTAGCTGGGAAGGTTTTACATAGACATGGAGTTCACTCCTTTTTGCGAGAAGTAGATGAGTATCTTTCTTAAGAGTTGATTCGGTACTTGAACGATTTGAGCGCTCAAGTCTTTCTATTACGAACAGAAAGATTAATATTCATAATAGTTATGAATAAATCGTTCATTAGAGAATCAATGGTACTTAAGGTAAAAATAATTAGAGGGGTATAACGGACATTATGACCCGGCTCTAATTACAAGATACTCGTGAAGGATCAATTCGTATGTAATGACTATATCGATGGACAACGACTTAGTTCGACTTAATATTTCATCTGCGGCAACGAGAGTGCAACTTCGGGTTTTTAGTGGAATAACCGGAGTTAATAATTCAGAATATCTAATTAAGAGCTTAATTAATATTTCGAGATTATTGGAGCTCGGAACCGTGGGTCCATTTGGTCCCCGTGCTAGCTCGATTTACTATAGCGGATTTAATATAATTGGATAGTCTAATTATATACTCACAAAAGAATAAATATTATTAATATGATTAATAATATTAATTATGTCACACTTGAAAATATACATTAAAAGTTAATGTATGGTATTAATAATTATATGATAATTATTAAATATAAAATATTGAATTATATATATGATATAATTTAATAAGGCTAAGATTGTAATTTTTATATTATGGGTTTTGGAAACCCTTGATTTAATTTGGAAGTAATGACTTTCAAAATATTAATCATATATTTAATTTGTAACATATATTGACTTTATGGAAAGTAAATAATATTGTTACAAAATTAATGAAGAAATAAAGGGCATGGCCGAATTCCTTGATGTATAAGGAATATGATTTGTTTATTTTGGAAAAAAAATTTAATCAAAAATCCTAGCCTTGGCCGAATTCCTTGGTGTATAAGGAATATGATTTGTTTATTTTGGAAACAAAATTTAATCCAAAAATCCTAGCCTTGGCCGAATTCTACCTTAGGGAGGGGATTGGTTGTTTTGTTTGAGTGAAACAAAATTGACCTAAGTATAAAAGGAAAACTTGATTTTCTTTTGAAATAGCTCTCATTCCAAACCCTAGCCACCTTCTTCTTCTTCTTAATTCTCTCAAAAGTTGAGAAACAATTTTGAAGAACAAGAATAAGAAAAATATTATTAGTGTGTGATTTAATCTCTAAAACGTTTAGGGATTTGTTTGTGTGTGTAGCCCACACTACTTTCCGTTGGTACGATTTATACTCGGAAGATCTTGTGGCGTTGAACAAATCATCTTCTTTTATTCTTGTAAGTCACGGCATTGAGGGACAATAATACCTCATGCCGCACTTCACTTGTTACAATCGGGGCACGGTTTTGATTTTTTTTAATTCGGGTTTTGGGAAACACCTTGGGGACTTTTTGGGGCTGAGTTAGGATTTTTTTGAGTGGAAAAATCAGACCTAAAATGCTACAAATGGGCCACGCAAATCAGGGGTTGGTTTGGGTGCAGTTCGCCTGTGAAACGGGGGTAAAACAGTCCAATAATTCACTGCAGTTCGGGGGCTGTTTGGGGACTGTTTCACGCGCATTCCGGGGCTTAGATCTTGTCCGAAACAGAAGAAAAACTTCTGTATAAGTGCTGGTTCCATTCGGCTTTAAGGAAGGGAAGACAGAAAAAATTTTCAAGGTCGATCCGTGTGCCTAATCGCTTCCGCTGCGCGAGGAAAGCGTTTCCTACAATTGGCATCAAGAGCCAGGTTGAAAAGTGTTCTTAACCCTTCATTTTTCCATTTAAAGTTTCTGTTTTTAATATATTTATATGAGTTATAAATATGATATGCATGTTTAGATGAGTCGGCACATTGTGATATTCATATGATGAATGATTTTATTATTTCATGTGATGAATGGATTTTGCATTGGTCGTAAATTTTTCCGGCTCTTATTTTTGTAGTTGGTTTTTTTTTTTTTGGGATGTAAGGCCATAAGTCCATTGTTTACATTTGTTGTAATTTTAATTTTCAATGTAAAGTTTCAATTTTTGTAATTTGGAGCACCGAAGTCAAAAGGGAGCCAACACCACTTTGAATGGGATTTGAAGACCAAGGAATGCCTTGGTGAATATTTTGTACTAATTAGATTAGTATAGGAAAAATAAGAGCACGTTCAATGCAAAATAATTTTTATGTTATATGTATGTTTATTTCGAATTGTTTGAATAACATGTCATATAGCTTAGGGTGCCCACTCATGCATTTTAATTGCCATAACATGTCATAGATGCATTATCATTATAGACATAAAATTATGATTTTATGAAATTTAAAATGTTTAAATTAGAAAATGATATGCATGAAAATCAATTAATTAGATTAATTGGATTTATGGTTTAAAATTTGAATTCTAATATATTGGGCTTAATTAGTGCATAATAAACTTCATTGGTATATAGGGTGGAAACCCGTATATAAATTCCATAACCGATTCCGAATGGATGATAATATGGTCTGCAATCGAGATACAATTCCACGTACCATTGGATTTTATAACGCACTAAAATTTATTAAAATGTTTAATTAAAATTTTGACCTTTTAGAATTCTATAAATTTTAGACTTAAGAGTGTCTAGTATTTTAAGAGTTAAAATATAATAGTTCACTTATACCACTTTAATTAAATTAGTTTAATGGAGTATAACTGTTAGTAGAGACTAATGATATATTAGTGACACAATTTTAATAGTTAAAATTGATTAGCTCACTTATGACATACTAGTGTAAATAATAATTATGCTTTAGCCGCCATAAGTTTATCCAAACTAGTTAAAATAAAATATTAAATATTTTAGATAGAAACCTTATTTTTTTTAAATAGTGAGTGGGAGAGGGATATACGACAGTATATCCCACGATCTCCGTTGTTAGTCCAAAAACGTGAGATTCAAAAGGTGTCTCTAGACGGCTTTGTTTTCGTCCCCCTACGGATGGTGTCCATTTTGGGTCAATATCAGGTTTGGGTTTCGAGAAGATAGGGATTCTAGATATATCTTGTGAACTGACCTACCATACAGCGACACTTCACTCGTTAAGTCAAATAATCCCGAAACGGCGGGTTACACTCACAAAGGAATAATTAATTGTTAATGAAATTCTTTGATCAAATAAAATGGTAGTTGTTTAATATAGGAATAAGAGTTATTCCCGCATATATTAAATTGACTGAGATTGTCTCGATCTCTCATGCGAGTACTTGACCTACCCTACGGCGGCACTTACTTGTGGGATGATAGGTTTCCGTGGCATAGTAATTCTCTTAGGTTTCTAATTCATTATTCATGGTTCATGCATCATGTTTAATTTTATGCCAAAATTATTTGATGATTTTAATATGCGATGAATGAATGTTAAATGCATGTTTATTTTATTTTTCAGCCATGGTTTCTCCAATTATTTCCATACTCTCAAACAATAAATTAACCAGGGAAAACTATGTTAAGTGCAAAAGTAACATGAACGCTATCCTGGTCTGTGAAGACCTAAAGTTTGTCCTGACAGAGGAACGTCCTCCCGAGCTGGCCAGAAATGCTGGCCACCAGCTGTGCGCGATACCTACCAGAAATGGGTCGCAGCAATGAGAAAGCCCGCTGCTACTTGCTAGCAGGGATGTCTGAGTTCTTGCTGCAAAACATGAACCTATGGCTCTAGCATCTCAGATGATGGAGTCATTGCAGGGCATGTTTGGGCAGCCTTCAGAGCGTCAATACCATGAGGCCATGGTCTCAGCGATGACTGCTAGGATGAAGGATGAGACATCAGTCCGAGAGTACGTCTTAAGGATGATGACTTATCTCAACACTGCTGAAACCCATGGAGCTCGTATTGACGAGCGTAGCCAGGTGACCATAATTATGGAAACTCTTCCGAAGAGTTTCCTTCAGTTTAAAAGCAACTATGTTATGAACATGTTGTCTTTTACTTTGACCCAACTGCTTAATGAGCTCACCCATTACGAGTCCATGCTTGTGGATCCTCGTAAGTCCAGTGCAGAGGCAAATGTTGCTGAGTCTTCTAAATCTTCAAAGAAGAAGAAGAAAAGCATTGGAAAGGCTAAGGGAAACCCCATGAAAAAAAGAAGAACAAGAAAGGCTCCAAGGATGCCAAGCCCAAAGGAAAATGTTTCCACTGCGACAAGAATGGGCATTGGAAAAGGAACCGTCCTAAATACCTTGCTGAGCTGAAGGAGAAAAAGGAAACAAGTAAATATGATTACTCATTATTGAATCTCTATTAGTGGAGGATGATAAATCGCTTGGATTGTTGATTCTGGAGCCACTAACCATGTTTGTTCTTCTTTGCAGCTACTTGATTCATGGAGGGACCTTGCTGAAGGTGACTACAACATGAGGGTCGGGACAGGGGATGACGTTTCAGCAAGAGCAGTGGGAGTTTCCATTTTAAATTTTATTAATAATAGTTATTTAAATTGAACAATGTGTTATTCATTCCTGGTTTTTTTTCGCAGGATTTGATTTTGTTTCTAAAATTTGGATGATGGTATTCAGTTTCTTTTAATAGCAATTGGTTATTATTGGTAGAAATGGATTAACTATATGTACAGGAAACTCAGAAAACAACTTGTATGTGTTAAGACCGTTAACACATAGGTCACTGCTCAACACTGAAATGTTTAAGGTTGAGAAACCTAAAACTAAATGGCCAAAGATTTCTCACGATGACACATATCTATGGCATCTTAGACTTGGTCACATCAACCTTAACCGGATAAATAGATTGATAAAGAACGGAGCCTTAAACCAGTTAAAGCTCGGAACTCTACCAGTTTGTGAATCCTGTTTAGAAGGAAAAATGACCAAGAGACCTTTTACTGGAAAAGGTTTAAGAGCCAGTCAACCACTTGAGCTAGTACATTCGGACGTCTACGGACCGATGAATGTAAGAGCCCGATGTGGTTATGAATACTTCGTCACATTCATTGACGATTATTCAAGATATGGGTATGTCTACCTAATGCATCACAAATCAGATACCTTTGAAAAGTTCAAGGAGTATCATGCTGAGGTTGAGAACCAATTAGGTAGGACAATCAAAAGTCTACGATCAGATCGTGGAGGGGAATACCTCGACAGAGATTTCGAGGAATTCTTAGTTGAGCATGGGATAGTATCCCAGCTCACAGCACCTGGAACACCACAACAAAATGGTGTTGCAGAAAGGAGAAATCGAACCCTACTAGACATGATGAGATCTATGTTTAGTTATAGCTCACTACCTAGTTCATTCTAGGGATATGCACTGCAAACCGCAATGCATATCCTTAATGTAGTTTCATTTAAGTCTGTTCCTAAGACTCCATTGGAGTTGTGGAATGGTCGTAAAACTAGTTTACGATATTTCCGCATATGGGGATGTCCATCACATGTGCTGAAGAATAAGACTACAATATTGGAGCCACGTTCTCATGTGTGCCTATTTGTAGGCTACCCTAAGGAGACTAGGGGAGGATTCTTTTACAGTTCTGATGATAACAAAGTGTTTGTATCGATAAATGTTACGTTTCTAGAGGAGGACTATATAAGGGAGTTCAAGTCTCGTAGTAAGATATTACTCGAGGAGTTACTTACTGGTTCGACCAATACGCCATCGTCAACGAAAGTTGACTATTACATAGCACCTTCAACACCTGATAGTCAGATGCTACCTAGTCAGAATGATCTACCACCTAGACACAGTGGGAGGGTCGTACGACAACCTGATCGCTACCTAGGGGTTGGAGAGGCACAAGTTGTCACCTCCAGCGACGGCATAGATGATCCATTGACATACAGTAGTGCAATTGATGATTCTGACAAAGAGGAATGGCTCAAAGCCATGAACCTAGAGATGGAGTCCATGTACTCCAACTCGGTCTGGGAACTTATGGACCAACCTAATGGGGTGAAACACATAGGTTGCAAGTGGATCTACAAGAGGAAGAAGGGATCAGATGGGAAGGTACAGACCTTCAAGGCTAGACTAGTGGTCAATGGTTATACCCAGAAAGAGGGAGTTGACTATGAGGAAACTTTCTCGCCAGTAGCTATGCTTAAATCCATCCGCACTCTTCTATCCATTGCCGCATATTATGACTATGAAATTTGGCAAATGGATGTCAAGACTGCATTCTTGAATGGCAATCTTGATGAAAGTATTTATATGATACAACCAGAAGGGTTCATCGCCCAAGGTCAAGAGCAAAAGATTTGCAAACTGCAAAGGTATATTTATGGACTCAAACATGCATCTCGATCTTGGAATTTAAGATTTGACACAATAATCAAGTCTTATGATTTTGAGCAGAATGTTGATGAGCCTTGTGTATACAAGCGTTTCATTGACGGGAATGTGGTTTTTCTTTTTTATATGTTGATGATATTTTACTCATTGGGAATGATGTAAGGATATTATCAGACGTGAAAACCTGGCTAGCTGACCAATTCCAAATGAAAGATTTGGGAGAGGCCAGTTATGTTCTTGGGATCCAGATACTTCGGGATCGCAAGAAATGACTGTTAGCTATGTCTCAGGCATTCTATATCGACAAGATCCTTGTGCGATTTGGGATGCAGAATTCCAAGAAAGGCAATCTGCCTTATCGGCATGGAATTCATTTATCGAAAGAACAGTCTCCTAAGACACCTCAAGATGTTGAGGAAATGAGACATATCCCATACGCCTCAGCAGTTGGCAATCTCATGTATGCCATGTTATGCACGAGACCGGACATCTGTTTTACAGTGGGAGTAGTCAGTAGGTTTCAGTCGAACCCAGGATTGGATCACTGGGTGGCTGTGAAACACTTTCTCAAGTATCTTAAGAGAACGAGAGATTATATGCTTGTGTATTCCGGTGAGGATATGATCCTAAGAGGATATACAGACTCTGATTTTCAGACAGATGTCGATTCCAGGAAATCTACATCTGGATCAGTGTTCACCCTAGGTGGTGGGGCTATTGTGTGGCGGAGCATAAAGCAATCTTGTATTGCTGACTCCACCATGGAGGCTGAATATGTAGCGTCTTGTGAAGCGACTAAGGAAGCAGTCTGGCTCCGTAAATTCTTGGGAGATCTGGAAGTTGTTCCAGATATGGATAGACCACTCACACTTTATTGCGATAATAGTGGTGGCGGTGGCAAACTCCAAAGAACCAAGAAGCCACAAGAGGGGAAAACATATATAGAGGAAATATCATCTCATCAGGGAGATAATGCAAAGAAGAGACGTTACCGTCACAAAGATTGCATCCACAGGGAACCTTGCTGATCCGTTTACAAAGACCTTGCCGGCTAAAGTTTTTGAAGGTCACCTAGATGGTCTAGGATTACGTGACATGTCCTATTTACTCTAGTGCCAGTGGAGATTGTTAGGATGTATACCCTAGAGCTACATCTGATGTAAACGGTTTCATGTGTTTCTGAAATAAAACGATGCATTATTCATTTATCAAATTGTTTGTTTAATTTTCGCATATTATATATCTTCTTAAATACCCTAGATTACTTACGTACCTTCAGACTTAGTGTATGTGTCATATACAAGAGGATTTAAGTCTGAAGTTAGTAATCTTAAATAGTCCATAGAGAGCAAACAAAGCGGGTACTTTGTTTGTGGTTTATCTATAGCCGTGGTCTATTCTATATTTGTATGGCGATCTTAATCCGGATCGTCCATGTAGAGACATGAGAATGGAGGCACCTTGTATGATGCGATCATATAGGACTGGACCCAGATAGAAATGACATTCTTATAATATCCGTTAAGCAAAGAAAGTCATTTAAATCTACTTGATGGTCATAAATGGATTGATCTTAATCCTGAGTGTACTACGAACTCCTGCATGACAGGCTGTGTCCTTTGATTTACAAAGGTGAGGTTGGTGTAGCAGTCCCGACCAATAGCTACGTACTTTAGGGGCACAGTTTGTTTTGTAGCTGGGAACATTTTACATAGACATGGATTTCACTCCTTCTTGCGAGAAGTAGATGAGTATCTTTCTTAAGAGTTGATTCGGTACTTGAACGATTTGAGCACTCAAGTCTTTCTATTACGAACATAAAGATTAATATTCATAATAGTTATGAATAAATCATTCATTAGAGAATCAATGGTATTTAAGGTAAAAATAATTAGAGGGGTATAATGGAAATTATAACCTGGCTCTAATTACAAGATACTCGTGAAGGATCAATTCGTTTGTAATGACTATATCGATGGACAACGACTTAGTTCGACTTAATATTTCATCTGCGGCAACAAGAGTGCAACTTCAGGTTTTTAGTGGAATAACCCGGAGTTAATAATTTGGAATATCTAATTAAGAGCTTAATTAATATTTCGAGATTATTGGAGCTTGGAACCGTGGGTCCATTTGGTCCCCGTGCCAGCTCGATTTACTATAGCAGATTTAATATAATTGGATAGTCTAATTATATACTCACAATTTAAACCGTTGGGTTCAGAATGGTCCCTTACTTATGTCACTTGTAATGAAATGATTTGTGCAATAATCTAACTAAGCCTAAGCAACATATATTTCCAAGGATAATTTACTCCTAAGTTCGTATGTATAAAATAAATCATCATAACAGCAAGCATACAATAATCTCATGAACATGTTGAATTATCAAACATGAAAAATAAATAACAACCTAACATAAACGTGACTTGAATGCCTATTGCGAAAGAAGATAACCAAATCATGCGTAGATGAATAACGTACTAACAGCTAAATCATGCTTAAGAACCAAGTAACATACTAACGACCTGATCATGGTTGAACACCACCTCATAAACATATCAAATAGATAAATACGGGGATACAAATGGTTGATAACAGTGAAAGCATCAATAATAGAATGGTATGATTAATTACATGATATAAGAGAAACCAGCCAAGAAGTAATTATGCATGAAATGTGATGAAAAGGTTCGCGTATGCGCGTTCGTGTAGCGTTTGAAAACGCGTTCGAACGGTAAACATAAGGTTCGCGTTCGTATTGTGTTTGAGAATGCGTTCGAACGGGACAAGACCTGATGAAACAAAATGCATGCGCGTTCGAGTAGCATTCGTAAACGTGTTCGAACGGTAAACAGAAGGTTCACATTCGTATAGCATTTGAGAACGCGTTCGAACGGGACAAGACCTGATGAAACAAAATGCATGCACGTTCGAGTAGCGTTCGTAAATACGTTCGAACGGGAAACAGAAGGTTCACGTTCGTATAGCGTTCGAGAACGCGTCCGAATGAGACATGACCTGATGCATGATAGACGACGCCAACACATACACAGATGCACAATGTAAGACCATGTGTGCCCGATTGAACTCATTCCCATTCAATCGAGTATACCTCATTCGGCACAACAAAACATCGTGGTAAAGGTAGCCTTTAGGCATTTTCCCTCGAATAGAGGACCTTTAATCCACCCTAGTTAGCCAATGCGCACTAGAATGCAATACATGCATAAATAGAGCAATGATATTCAAAAGGTCAATGACATAACAAAAGACGCGGCAAAACATCGTGGTAAAGGTAGACTTTGGGCATTTTCCCTCGAATAGAGGACCTTTAACCACCCTAGTTAGCCCATGTGGATTATATTATTATGCATGCAAAAGAATAAGACAATGATGTGGAACTCCGTATGTCCGATTAAATATATCTCACATTAATTCAAACATACTTCGTCCGGCGCGGCAAAACATCGTGGTAAAGGTAGCCTTTGGGTATTTTCCCTCCAATAGAGGACCTTTAACCACCCTAGTTAGCCCCTGCGTATTATATTATTATGCATGCAAATGAATAAGACAATGATATGGAACTTCGTATGTCCGATTAAACATATCTCACATTCAATCAAACATACTTCATCCGACGCGACAAAAACTTCGTGGTAAAGGTAGCCTTTAGGCATTTTCCCTCGAATAGAGGACCTTTAATCCGCCCTAGTTAGCCCATGCGCACCGCATCATCAACACATAAACAAATAACATACAAAAAGTAAAAGGCGAAATATAAAATGCGGATAATAAACAATCAAGATAAAATAAAGAGAGATATGTGCCGTTTGCTCAAGTGGTACGTGGAGTTGTATCCCAAGTACAGAATGCACTACCGTCCATTCGAATTCGTCTACGAAATTTACGTCTGGATTTCCATCCTATATACCACAAGAGACGACACATGTCCCATTCATTCAAGGGTCACAACACACATCCACAAGCGACTCTCATGTGAAGAAAATAAATAAATCAATTAAGAGATGAATGAAAATGAATAATAGAAGTGCCCTCAGGTCTAACCTTTTATGTCGACTCTCGGAAGCGCGTTACAAGGCCGTCAGAAGGACTAATACTCCGTAACTTTTCTGGTTCGCTGGTTCACGTCTTTCCTCGCTGTTTCACTTCTCGAGCTACTATTTTCACTCTGTTTTACTTTTGTTTTCACTGTATTTTCTGGTCACTATTTTTGGTTTATTAATGGACTATTTTTGCAGTTTTAAAGGGGGTTGGGGCTTCTATTTTGTGCGGTTATTTAAGGGTTTTAAAGTGCAGTTTTTTGTTCACTGTTTTAGGTGATTTAGGCCACTGTTTGGGGGTATTTGGGATGCTATTTTGGTGGTGGTTAGGGGGTTGTATGGGAGCAGTTTTGGTCACGGGAATTGGGCTGTTTGTAGACTATTTTTTTTACGGCAATGGGGGCTGTTTTGGTTTATGATTTTCGGTGAATGGGGGGGTTATTTCGGGGGTGATTTTTGGTGAAGGCTTACTATTTTAAGGGTGTGATTTTCGGTAATGGAGGGTGTTTAGGGGGATGTGTATTCGGTTCTTGTAGAGAGAGGAGGAGAAGATAAATATTTATTTCTTCTAGTTTGAGGTTAGGCGTGAATGGACTAGGGGATGCAAGGGTTGGATTTGTCTCTTTTATAGGCAAATGCTAGGGTGAATCCATATTTGAAAAGAAATAAGATTTATGTATTAAAGAGATGTCATTTAATTAGTGCCACATAAGGAAAGTATCTAATTAATTAGGGACATGATTTGGCTAGATTAGGAATATCATATATTTGATTTATTTAATTAGGCATGAGATTTATTTTATTTAGGTAAGTAATTTTTTAATTTGGTAGGTAATTATTTAGATTTTATTTGATTTATTTTAATTTCCCATGTGTTAAATATGTGTTTTATTATTTTTGGATGTGTTTTATGGGCTTGGGCGTGTGGTTGGCTTTGGTTGGTGGGTTTGGTGGTGTGTAGGCTTTGGTTGGTGTTTCAAGGGTTTTGGGCCAATGTTAAATGGTTTGCGGGGTTCTCGGGCTAAAGGTGTTTTAAAATGGAGGTCCAACAAGCGAGCCTGGAGCTAAACGAGCTAATAAAATCTAAAAAAATACGGATTCCCTACCGACGTCTGTTTCCTACGACTTCCTCGACTTAAAAGGTAGTGTCTCCAAATGAGACTCATCATAGGGACTTACATGCAAAATGCAGTGCCTATAGTCACCCCCACTTTGATGGGACTTGTGTAGTGTGTGACAATGACAATCCTATCAAAGTTGTGCAATGCATTTTTACTTACCTGGCTCGCCAGCTGCCACTTGACTTGCCTACTGCTTTGAGCTGAGTTGATGACGTAGGGACCTCGATCCTGGGACGCATCCCAATAACTGTAATCGACAACGGGGGCCTCGACCCTGGGATGCATCCCAATAACTGTAATCGACAATGGGGGCCTCGACCCTGGGACGCATCCCAATATCGTTGACAATGTGGGTCACGACACTAGGACACATCCCTAAAACTAATGATGTAGGGGGCCAACGACCCTGGGATGCATCCTGATAACTGCAACCGACAACGTGGGCCTCGACCCTGGGATGTATCCCAATACCACTGACAATATGGGTCACAACCCTGGGACGCATCCCCAAAACTGATGATGCAAGGGGGCCACGACCTTGGGACGCATCCCGATAACTACAACCGACAACGGGGGATGCATCCCGATAACTGCTGATGATAATGATGTGGGTCACGACCTTGGGACTTATCCCAAAAACTACTGATGATGTGAGTCACGACCCTGGGACTCATCCTTAAAACTGATGCTGATGCTGATACTGACGTGGACCTCGCCCCCGGGACTCATCCCCAAAATTGATATTGATGCTGATGTGGATGTGAGCCTCAACCTCGGTACTCATCCCAAAAACTGATGTTGATAATGATGTGGGCCTCGCCCCCAGAGTGCCGTACCCGACAAGACTAATACTGATGTGGGTGATGACCCTGAGACTCATCCCGAAAACTGATGTTGATGTGGGTCACGACCCTAGGACTCATCCCCAAAACCGATGCTGATATGGGCCTCGCCCCAAGATGATACCAATTCATTCTTGAAACTGATGACATTGTACCATTGTTGCTTCTGGTTGGCTTAACTTTGTCGTTTTCTCTTTTTCTTCTTTGAAACCTGTTATTACAAAACAGAAAAAACACAAAAAGGAATGCAAAATACGTTACATGTATATATGCATGTATGAATGAGTTTCATATCTCGTTGGGTTAGGTCTTCCGCCAATTCCCCTGGTGACTGCTTGGTCTAGTATTCATCAGGCAAAATACTACTTCAATCTGTCTACATTGATCGGCTCGGTGAACCCGTTCCCTTCCAAGTCTGACAGTCTTACTGCCCCATTTCCCATTACTTTCTGCACTATGTAAGGTCATTCCCAGTTGGGTCTGAACTTTCCTCTCGGATCCATCATCGACGGTCTTGACTGCTTAAGTACCAAATCACCCTTTCTGATCTTAGTAGGACACATCTTCTTATTGAATTTCCGGGCTAGTCTCTTCTGATATATCTACATGTGATGCAATGAATTAATTCTCTTT
Organism: Zanthoxylum bungeanum; assembly: GCA_019454045.1. NCBI lineage: Eukaryota > Viridiplantae > Streptophyta > Magnoliopsida > Sapindales > Rutaceae > Zanthoxylum > Zanthoxylum bungeanum. Next base: position 28,264 of record SKCR01010982.1, on the reverse strand, counting down.
TCATCCAGCAATGCTAACTGTTCAAACCTCTGCGAGGTCTATTCTTGTTCAGGCAACTTTGCTTCTGCTAATACCCGCATGGACTGTATCTCAACTTCCACTGGCAGTACTGCTTCCATTCCATAGACCAAAGAGTAAGGCGTGGCTCCTGTTGCCATTCTCACTGATGTTCTGTACCCCCACAGGGCATACGATAGTTTGTCAGCCCAATCTTTGCAGTTCTCTGTCATCTTGGCTAATATCTTCTTTACTGTCTTATTGGCTGCCTCAACTGCCCCATTTGCCTGCGGCCGATAAGGTGACGACTTGTGATGTCTTATCCCATATTTCTGTAGCATTGTCTTCGTTTCCCCTTGAAATTGAACTCCATTATCTGTCACTACATGATGCGGCATCCCATATCGACATATGATGTTTCGAGCTATGAACTTTGCCATCTGCTTTGCTGTGACATTACGAAATGACTCGGCTTCTACCCATTTTGAGAAGTAGTCCACTGCCACTACTATGAAACGATGTCCATTTGATACATTCGGTCGAATCCCTCCGATCATATCAATTCCCCATGCTGAGAAAGGTTACGGCTTTGATAGCCCATGCAACTTTGTGTGCGACAAATGATTCAAATTACCGTGTGCTTGACAATCATGACAATGTTTTACCATCTTTGCCAAAATCTTCAATGGACACACATTGATGGATGAGCCATCATCTATCATCACACAAGATGTATTCTTGCCCCTCACTTCAGTTCTGATGAATAAAGGTCTATTATGGTTCCTTCCCTCAGCCGGGAGTTCCTCCTCAGAAAAGGTTATCTGTAGAGCTTCCTTTTGCACTGATCCAACAAACATCGCGGGGTTGGCATCCTCCGTCACTACTATCTTGCTCAAGGCCTCAACCATGGCCCACCTGTGCTCTTGAGATGCACATAACAACTCCCAGATGCTCACTTGTGCTCGGGTCTTCCTCAACTAACGCAGCACTGTGTCTTCCTCAGTATTCTCACATTTTCTATCACTTACATCCCTTATGTCAACACTTCTTTACCCTTCTCAGCCGTGTCACTATAGAAACACCCGCTGCGTGTCATTCCTCTTACCACCTCTTCATCACTACTGGAGAAATCTTCCCAGAAATTCTTCCCATGTTTTGCTTCATCCTCGCTGTTGCTATCATAAATTCCCAGGCAGAAGGCTTGGTGGTCAAAGGATTTGAGGGCAAGGCTTTCAGGTAGGCCAGAGTTTATCATATAGGTTTGTGGTGGGACAGAGTGGTAATTTGGCAAGGGGTTTTTGTGTGTGTTAGGCTGTTCTTTCTCGGGGTCGGGTATTTTTTGGGAGTCTATAAGGTCCTGGATTTCATGGCGGAGGCGGGCACAATTATCAGTGTCATGGCCCTTCTATTGGTGGAAATGACAATACTAGTTCAGGTTGAGATGGGTGGTGGGGGTGTGGAAGTGGTTTGGTCTCTAAGGATTTCATAATTCCTTGTCTCTTTAATTTCTCCAGCACCTTAGACAATGGTCTACCCAGGTTGGAGAAACGCCGGCCCCGGATAGCAGCAATCTCAGCAGAACAGGCTTGGTACCTGATGTTCCCCCAATCGGCCTCTTGTTCAGGCTATAGAACTTTCTGTTCTCAGCTTCTTCTTCTTCTTCAATATCCATGACAGTCTCCCTCAACTGTCGAAAATCAGCAATCATGGAGGTCATCCTCCTCAACTTGCCATAGATCGAGGGCTTAGTACCATTGATAATCATCTTAATCCGGTCCTTCTCTGAGGGCCGAGTCTGCATCTTTAGAAGCTGGCTTCTCCAGCGGTCTACATACTCTTTGAAGCTTTCTTTCGTCTTCTGCTTGGTGTTTTCTAAGTCCCGGAGTGATAAATCGATCTCCAGATCTGTAACATACTGTTTCAAGAAGGCCTCCGCCAATTCCCTCCAATCCTCATTGATCTTCATCTCCAGGCTATGATACCGTACCACGGGTGCCCCCTCGAGTGAAATCCCAAACATTTTCTGAACCTGCCGTTTTGACAGGTCCACTGAACTCATAACAGAGACATACTGCCAGAGATGGACCCTTGGGTCCCCGTTCCCATTAAACTTGGCTATATCCGACATTTTAAACTGAGCTGGCAATTATTCCTCAAACGTCATTGCCTCATAATCCAACAGGTCTTCGTGCTTGCCCCTCATCTTACGGGTAACCGATTCTACCTGATCTCGGAGTTTCTGTAGTTCAGTTTGAGACCCTGCCATTTTCCCCACAACATATTCAGCCATATCATCATCAAAATCCAAGATATCATCATTCAATCTAGTCGGAGGGTCTTTATGCCTCTCATTCTCAGAGCTTCCCCCAGCACGGGGCACAACCATATTGGCCATAGCAGCAGTCAAGGCTTGCAACTGTTCAGTAACCCTGGTGAGATTGGTTTCCAACTGATCCATACAGGACGCTTCATTCTATGATTCACTCATGTTTGCTATTGGTTTTTTAACAAGTCTTCCCTTTTCCCTAACCCAACGGATATCTATGATGGCTCTTAAGACACAAGAGAGTTAACATAATGTGGTATGCATGAGATGCATGAGATACATGCGATGCATATAAATCGGCCCATTATCATTTTAAAGTATTTAATCCTGTTATTACAAGGTGAAAACTTGTCCCAGTTGAAAAGGCCCAACAGGTTCACACCTTTACGATAACATAATTAAACAACTTCAAATGATAAGGGGGCCAAACACAGGATGACCCATCGGCGTTTTAGAAACTTTTGGCCCAATTGTCATAGATACGAACTCGTCCCAGTTTAAATGGCCCAACAAGTTCGTATTTCTGACAAGAGGTCCAACTGCATCCAAATGAGGATGGTCCCAAGCATTTAAGCATAAAGAAATAATTTTTACAGAGCGGCCCATCGACATTTCAGAAGCCTTTGGCCTAGTTGTCATAAGATACGAACTCGTCCCAGTTTAAATGGCCCAACAAGTTCGCATTTCTGACAAGAAGTCCAACTATACCCAAATGAGGATGGTCCCAAGCATTCAAGCATAAAGCAATAATTTCTACAGAGCGGCCCATCGACATTTCAGAAGCTTTTGGCCCAATTGTCATAGGATACGAACTCGTCCCAGTTTAAATGGCCCAACAAGTTCGCATTTCTGACAAGAAGCCCAACTGCATCCAAATGAGAATGGTCCACAAGCACAAGGAAATAGTTGCTATAGGCCATACAACTCCGGTCTACGTGTGGGTTTGCGAGAGTGTGGACAAAGACTCTCGCTGGCGAAGGATTACCCACAACTAGGTCTCCCCACTCAAGGGTTCGAGCGACCAAGTGAGCGCACCTTTTTTATACCTAACGATACATGCCAATGAGTTATGGTGCGTGACTGACTGTCAAATGGATTTCCCGTTGTAGATTCCCCAGAGGGAGGGCGGAGCGAACTCTCTTAAAAACCTAAGCCTCTTAGGCTCTTATCGCTTGGTGACATGAATAAACAACGAGTCCTCCAAATCAGTCCATCACAATAAGCTACAAGCACATGATTATGTAGGTGCCTTCACAGCTTTTCCTTATAGAAAGGTAGTGAATGAAGGAAGACACCAAATCATTTCCTATCCTTAAAAAGTGCATTTGATTAAACCTCTTTCAACCCACAGTAAACACGGTTAATTAAAGCACAAATCACAAACATTACAAGATATTATTTTGAGGCTAATTCTCTATCCCCAGTGGAGTCGCCAGACTGTAGGACACAGAAACTGACGACACATGCTTTTCTAGGCTCGCGGCCTAGTTGTGAGTATGGAGTAGCCCGTGGGGGACTAAACCGGAGAATAATGGAGTCGCCACCCGGTGTGAACCGGGAAAATGATTTAAGGCCGCACTCACCCCTTGCAAGGGAAGACCTCAAACCGTTGGGTTCAGAATGGTCCATTACTTATGCCACTTGTAATGAAATGATTTGTGCAATAATCTAACCAAGCCTAAGCAACATATATTTCCAAGGATAATTTACTCCTAAGTTCGCATGTATAAAATAAATCATCATAACAACAAGCATACAATAATCTCATGAACATGTTGAATTATCAAACACGAAAAATAAATAACAACCTAACATAAACTTGACTTGAATGCCTATTGCGAAAGAAGATAACCAAATCATGCGTAGAGGAATAACGTACTAACAGCTAAATCATGCTTAAGAACCAAGTAACATACTAATGACCTAATCATGCTTGAACACCACCTCATGAACACATCAAATAGATAAATGCGGGGATACAAATGGATGATAACAGTGAAAGCATCAATAATGGAATGGTATAATTAATTATATGATACAAGAGAAACCACCCAAGAAGCAATTATGCAAGAAATATGATGAAAAGGAATCAGTTCAGTGTATACGCATTCGTGTAGTGTTTGAAAACACGTTCGAACGGTAAACAGAAGGTTCGCAATCGTATATCATTTGAGAACGCGTTCAAACGGGACAAGACCTGATGAAAAAAAATACATGCGCATTCGAGTAGCATTCGTAAACGCGTTCGAACGGTAAACAGAAGGTTCATGTTCGTATAGCGTTTGAGAACGCGTTCGAACGGGACAATACCTGATGAAATAAAATGCATGCGCGTTCGAGTAGCGTTCGTAAACGCGTTCGAACGGGAAATAGAAGGTTCGCGTTCGTATAACGTTCGAGAACGTGTCCAAACGAGACATGACTTGATGCATGATGGACGGCGCAAACACATACACAGATGCACAATATAAGACCTCGTGTGACTGATTGAACTCATTCCCATTCAATCGAGTATACCTCGTCCGCGCGGAAAAATATCGTGGTAAAGGTAGCCTTTAGGCATTTTCCCTCGAATAGAGGACCTTTAATTCACCATAGTTAGCCCATGCGCACTAAAATGAAATACATGCGTAAATAGAGCAATGATATGCAAAAGGTCAATGACATAACAAAAGACGCGGCAAAACATCATGGTAAAGGTAGCCTTTGGGCATTTCCCCTCGAATAGAGGACCTTTAATCCACCATAGTTAGCCCATGCGCATTATATTATTATGCATGCAAATGAATAAGACAATGATGTGGAACTCCGTATGTCCGATTAAACATATCTCACATTCAATCAAACATACTTCATCCGGCGCGGCCAAAAACATCGTGGTAAAGGTAGCCTTTGGGCATTTTCCCTCGAATATAGGACCTTTAATCCACCCTAGTTAGCCCATGCGCATTATATTATTATGCATGCAAATGAATAAGACAATGATGTGGAACTCCGTATGTCCGATTAAACATATCTCACATTCAATCAAACATACTACGTCCGGCGTGGTAAAATATTGTGGTAAAGGTAGCCTTTAGGTATTTTCCCTCGAATAGAGGACCTTTAATCCACCCTAGTTAGCCCATACGCACCGCATCATCAACACACAAACAAATAATATACAGAAAGTAAATGGCGAAATATAAAATGCGGATAATAAACAATCAAGATAAAATAAAGAGAGATATACGCCGTTTGCTCAAGTGGTACGTGGAGTTGTATCCCAAGTACAGACCGCACTACCATCCATTCGAATTCGGCTATGGAATTTACGTCTGGGTTTCCATCCTACATACCACAAGAGACGACACATTTCCCATTCATTCAAGGGTCACAACACACATGCACAAGCGACTCTCATGTGAAGAAAATAAATAAAACAATTAAGAGATGAATGAAAATGAATAATAGAAGTGCCCTCAGGTCTAACCTTTTATGTCGACTCTCGGAAGCGCGTTACAAGGCCGTCGGAAGGGCTAGCACTCCGTAACGTTTCTGGTTCGCTGGTTCACGTCTTTCCTCGCTGTTTCACTGCTCGAGCTACTATTTTCACTATGTTTCAGTGCTGTTTTCACTGTATTTTCTGGTCACTATTTTTGGTTTATTAATGGACTTTTTTTGCGGTTTTAAAGGGGGTTGGGGCTTCTATTTTGTGCGGTTATTTAAGTGTTTTAAAGTGCAGTTTTTTGTTCACTGTTTTAGGTGATTTAGGCCACTGTTTGGGGTATTTGGGCTGCTATTTTGGTGGTGGTTAGGGGGTTGTAGGGGAGCAGTTTTGGTCACGACAATGGGGCTGTTTGTAGACTATTTTGTTGCGGCAATGAAGGCTGTTTGGGTTTATGATTTTCGGTGAATGAGGGGGTTATTTCGGGAGTGATTTTTGGTGAAGGCTTACTGTTTTAAGGGTGTGATTTTCGGTAATGGAGGGTGTTTAGGGGGATGTGTATTCGGTTCTTGTAGAGAGAGGAGGAGAAGAGAAATATTTGTTTCTTCTAGTTGGAGGTTAGGCGTGAATGGACTAGGGGATGCAAGGGTTGGATTTATGTCTCTTTTATAGGCAAAGGCTAGGGTGAATCCATGTATGAAAAGGAATAAGATTTTTGTATTAAAGAGATGCCATTTAATTAGTGCCACATAAGGAAAGTATCTAGTTAATTAGGGACATGATTTGGCTAGATTATGAATATCATATATTTGATTTATTAAATTAAGCATGAGATTTCTTTTATTTAGGTAAGTAATTTTTTATTTTGGTAGGTAATTATTTAGATTTTATTTGATTTATTTTAATTTCCCATTTGTTAAATATGTGTTTTATTATTTTTGGATGTGTTTTATGGGCTTGGGCATGTGTGGGCTTGCTTGGGCGTGTGGTTGGCTTTGGTTGGTGGGTTTGGTGGTGTGTGGGCTTTGGTTGGTGTTTCAAGGGTTTTGGGCCAAGATTAAGTGGTTTGCGGGGTTCTTGGGCTAAAGGTGTTTTAAAACGGAGGTCCAACAAACGAGCCCGGAGCTAAACAAGTGAATAAAATCTAACAAAATACTGATTCCCTACCGACGTCTGTTTCCTGCGACTTCCTCGACTTAAAAGGTAGTGTCTCCAAATGAGACTCATCATAGGGACTTATATGAAAAATGCAGTGCCTACAGGCGTGAGCTCGGGAGGAGCTTAAGAAAAAGGAAACAGAGTTGGAGGATGAGCGGGATGCCATAAGACTTGAGGGAGTTGGTGACTGCGCCAAAATAATTCTGTTGGTGATGTCTGGCCTAGACATAGGGCCCATCCATGTGGCTATTCGGTTCTGCAAATGGGAGCTCTCAAAAGAGGGGCTCCAAGAATGGCTTCCCCCCTCCGGAAGAAGTCCAGGATCCTGAGCCTATTTCAGCCGTACCAATGTCCCTGACCCCTGAAGAGGTCCAATCTGATAGGGGTGAGCACCGATTCCGAGTAGAACTCGGAACCGGTTGGAACCAGACCGATTTTTCAGGTTTGGAACCGGAACTGGTTGTAATCGGGTAGGTTCCGGTTTAAAAAATAAGCAACCAATTTTATCCGGGTAGGTTCCGGTTCTAAATGGTCGGAACCAGAACCGGACCATGGAACCGGTTTATATGAACATTTAGAGATTTATATGAATATTTAGATATTTAAATTTCAGTGCTCTGATATATTTCTTTTAATTCATCTCTTGTTGCTAAATTTTTAGATTGTGTTTTCTGATATTGTAACAATTATATTTGCTGGGAGCTTTGTTCGCATTGCGTGTGCTCGCTCTCTGCATTATCAGTTCTACTCTTGGTATGTAAGCTGGACATATACTTTTTTTTTTGGTGATTGATTTGGTAACATAATTGTGCTGCTTATAGTTTCAAAAGTTGTTTTCTTCACTTGATCCAACTTTAGCAGGCCAAACTGTATTTTCAATTGGAAGAGCAAAAGTATTCTCAAAGTTTGGATAAAAAGTAAATCCATTTTGTGATGCTGTGTGATGTAAATTCTGGACTTCCATATTATAATATAGCATGAACTGTATTTTAGCATGTCTTAACTTTTTCCTTGAGCAGAAGGTGTATTCTTTGGTAGTGTTTGTCAATTTTAATGTCTTGTGATTAAGTGTTTATCATTCATTTTAATTAAAATATTTTTCATTTTCTTCGTTCTTGAGCTTCGCACTTCGATTTGGTCCCCGTTTTTTCCTACGGACCCATATCAGAATGTAATTTTCATTAAAATATTTTAAAATAGGGTAATTCGGAACCGGATTGAAACCGAATAATAGGGTACCCTATTTAATTGGGTAGGAATAGAACCAGAACCAAAACCGGTTTTGCTCTCTCCTACAACCTGAGGCTCCTACCCCTAAAGTGCTAGAGGCCGAAATTGCAGCCCTTCTTCGCCTCCAAACTGAACCGAGGTACCTCTTGTCGAGTCCGTACCAGTCATCCAGCCATCCGGACCTGTACAAGAAGAAATATTTGCCCCTGCGCGGGCCGATTAGTGGGGCTAACCCAAAAGGGGGCCCCTTGTAAGTTCAAACAGTATACTTCTTTTTGTAATGATAATCGTAACTTTTCCCTTTAACACTTATCTCGAATGCTTTCGGTTCTGCTTTCCATACTCAGCTTATCTTGACCTCAAAATTTTTAACTTGTTCTTCCATATTTCAATATAATCTCACATCCGACCAATTTGAGTCCGGCATCGAGTTGATAGTCTATCCCCGAGCCGAGATCAAATGCATTCGGTGGGACGTAACCTGACGCCGAGCTGAGAAGAATACTTGGCTCTGGGGGAATGTTACGTCCTCAAACTAATTAGAATGACTTAGTGGGATATAACCTGACCTCGAGCTGAAGAATAAAGCATCGACGGAATGAATCAAACCCCGAGCTAATGGAACAACACAGATTCGGCGGAACGAATCTGGCCTCGATCTGATGGAACAATACAGCCTCGGCGGAACGAATCCAGACCCGAGTTGGTGGAATAAAGCAGACTCGACGGAATGAATCTGGCCCCGATCTGATGGAATGACACAGACTCGGCGGAACGAATCCAGACCTGAGCTGATAGAACGACTTAGACTCGGCGGAACAAATCCAGTCCCGATCTGATGGAACAATGTAGACTCGGCGGAACAAATCCAGACCCGAGCTGGTGGAATATTTGAGACTTACACGAGGGAAGATTTTCAACCTCTGAGGCTCTGCGGATCCTGTCGTGGGCGTCCCTTACCAGACATCGATGAAAAAAAAGGGATAAGATAAATTTAACAAAAATAGAGGTGACTTAGCACATACCCTACGCAAATTCCAGAAGTAAAAATAACAACTTGGGTGCTCCGAGGCAGCGTCCTACCCGAAGCCTCCCAAAACACAATTATGAACCTTACAATTCAGTGTCCCGGCTAACCAGGTTGCGGATACACCGATCCGGGGCAATTAGGAAAATCCCCACGGGGGAGGAAGACACCCTGTGTGTGCCCTCCCTGTGTAGTTCTCAATGGGACTCACCAGCCGACTCGCAGGGGAAGATACCTCTCTGGGTCCAATTTACCCGAGACTCATGTGATCAAAGGGACCATTCGACCATACCCAAGACAGATGGTCTGATGGTTCTCAACGGGACTCACCAGCCGACTCGCAGGGGAAAAACATCTCTGGGTCTGGTTTACCTGGGAGCATGATGGTCATGGAGGCAATTAAGCCATCCTCATGCCATACTCCCCGATAGTCTTCAACGAGATTCACCAGCCGACCTGTAGGGGAAGAAACGTCCCTGGGTTAGGTTTACCCGAACTATTCCTCAAAATGTGGGCCATTGGGTAATAACGCTCCAGCCTCGGGGTTTGATAATGACACATGGGATTGGCGTGGCACGAGGGGTTCACGCGTTTCCCGTATGTGCCTCATCCCTTAATGCGTTCTGGATCCTCAAAGATGAATAGAGTCAGGTCGGAACACTTCCACTCGCGGGTTTGATAATGACAGCACCCAGACTGGCGTGCCACAGGCTTGGTGCCCTTCCCGACTACCGAGCACCCCTTCGCATCGAGCAAATCCCAAGAATATTGAACATAGCTTTCGGATTCAATTAACAAACAAGTAAAATGGACAAATTTCTTAATTCAAAAGAGAAAGTTTTATTCATATTCAAGGGGTCTACTGCCCTTCTTACAACTCTTTACGGGTCATTTTAAAGAGTTATTTTAATAAAGACTTTTACAATATTTTCTTCTGGTTTTTGGCTTGGAGTCCGACACATATTCGAGTCAAGGCTTGTTCAGATCCGCCTGAACTTACTTTTTGACCATGCCGACTGGGTTCCTAGCGCCGAACGCTCCATCAGCATTCTTGAACAATGTATTTCCTGGGACCTTGCATATATCGAGCAAATCTGGAAGCCTAGCCGAGGTCCAATGTTCTGACTCATTATGGTCCTCCTCGTGGGTTTTTTTCTCATTTCCTCTCATTCAGGAAGACCACCACACAATTTAGGGTGGGCCTGATGGACGTCGTTCTTTGCCCTTGGCTGACTAGTTCCCCAGCCGATCCTACAGCACTAGCAACCTGTGAAAACTGAGGACTGGCGGGCCGAGTAAGCATGACGCTTACTCTCGGAGGACTTATTCAGCCACTGCCAACGGACGTCATCCATCCACAATATTACATTCCATTCTGCAACTGAATCATGATGGGTGATCGTTGGCTACCCCTTTTACATTCCATTCTACAACTCAAAAAAGGAAAGCTTTTGCTATCATCCTTCCTTGCCTTGTGTTCGAACCCATTCATTTTCCCGTTCTGACCAACTTCTTCCCAATCCTTTCCCCTTTTATCCATTATGCTGCTGAACTCTCCAACAACCCACAGTTTCCACCTTCTACTATCGTCTTACTACGCAAGTTGCTTTTTTGCTCTTTTCCCCACAGACGACGCCAACTATTGACGGGTGATTTTCGTCCTAAGGGCAGTTTCAAGATAATTCACCCAAGACAATCTTCCTTCAACAAGGCAGTTTCAAGATAACTCACCCGAGACAATCCTCCTTCAACCTTGAATTTGTTTGGTTATGGGGAGATCAAAGGTAAATGTAGTAAAAGGCGAGAAAAACACACAAGTTGACAATAGAGTTTTAACGTGGTTCGGCGGAGCGAATCCAGCCTACGTCTACGGGCACAAAATGGTGAGGGTTATTTTTATTACCAGAACCAACTCAGCCGACCTGTTCTGAAAGAGGTCCAAGTGAGACCAAGTAGTTTATCGACTTTTACCAGTAATGTTCATTTTCTTTTTATTACAAGTTTGCTCTCCTCTACAAATGAATCTAACTTTCCTTTATATACTCAGGAATTACAACATTGTTCCCCCAACTTTATGATGTTTCCCGCGCGATCTCCGACTGATTGACGCGCTCTCTGTCCCAATACTGTCTTTGTCGAAAGCAAACCTGCCACCTGACGGCTTGTCAAATCACCATGCTTTCTCCACTGTCACACGCAATGTAATGAAGCCAGCCTGTAAAGTGCTCCCAAATAGTCATACATGCTAGAGGGAGAAGTCCAAACTACCCCGTTTACATATCAGCTATCAAGAGGTCGACCAGATGATCTATCGAACTACCCAAGCTACTCCCGACCTGATCCAACACGTCCGAGCTCATTTCCACGACTTGTAAAGAAAGACACTACTGAATCCGAGCTATCGGCGGAAAGTGGTTGGTCTTGGTTTTGATGTTGTCGGCATCTAGAAACTATACTAAGTTATATACTCTGGTCGGCCAAATCTGGGAGATCGAGTCCGGACTCTCTTCCTGGCTGATGAACAAACCAAACCTTTTGAACATCCGTCTTCCCAAAAGGAGAAAATCCATATCTGCCCTTGTCGAACTGTTCAAATACCTTAGTCACAAAAATCACCATCAACAATATATATATAGGTAACGTGAGCCGCTCTATTTATTGTTACCTCTACAGGTCATTTTTGTTTAAACAAAATTAATCTTCAATTGAAGAGTGTAAAAATAAATTATTTCCCAAAAAATTCTTCAAATAAAATTAATATTATATTATTTTAATCAAATTGAATGAGCTCATTTCAGTTATATAATTTTTACATATAAATAATTATAATTAATGATGATGATGTATATAAAAAAATTATTACATTAATACACAAGTAAGATAATGTAAATAAAATTATATTATTCTTATTAATTTAAATGCTATTTATATTATTTTAATATATAATTAGTTATTAGTAAGTCCAACCACCACTATTTAGAAAGATAAAATATATATAATAATATTTGAAAAGAGATAAGTCAATCTTCAATGAAAAGTAAAATCCAACTTGAAGAATTTCTCTTTTGGAACCAAATTTGATGATGCGGTTCTTCAATTTAATAACTAAATAATATTTAAGTAGTCTTTTGAAATTGTTCTAACCGGTGAGTTTTGATACTCATTATTTATCGTTGGTTTTATTTAACATTATAAAATTCACTTGTACTCAAAAAATAAAAGATAAAATCCGTATTGGTATTTGATTGATTTTTAGTGGATTCTTTTATTCAAAAATTTAAATGAATAAAAAAATTACATTGGATCGAATTTAAATAAATAATAAAAGCTAGAATATGGAAAACGATGTAGGAATAGGAATCTTACAAATAAGATTTTAGGCTACAATTCTTTTGTTCCATGCTCGTATGTTCGGTTGCTTTTTCCATTGGAAAATATTGGTATAATAACGGTTTATTATTATTATTATTATTATTTTTTTTTTTATATAAATAGTCATTTTTGTTGTAAATTATAATAGTATTTAAAAAAAAATCTGAATAAAATTTTAATAGTGTGACGGGTTAGCTAACCAATTTAACATATGATATTTATTGGATTTATTCATATATCGAATCTTTTCCACACGTGCCAGCGAACGAACGAATTTACGAATTTACAGATGGAATTACCATCCCTACTCTTAATTTAATATTTTTAGATTAGTGATCATAATTGACCTTACATGAGTAAAAAGGTACATGTGAGCTAGACCCGGCCACAGTTCCGATTAGGGTTCGATCCCCAACTGCACCGGTTGGAACCGCTGGAATAGACCGTTCCTGTTGGAACTGCAGGGTTCCAACAGGAACCCTACCCAAACGGCTATTAGCCGTTGGGCTGGGGCAGGAGCCAAAACACAAAAAGGCCAACGACCCAAAAAAATACTAATTTAATTTCTAACATACCTCTAATAACAGTAATAAAACGGCTATTTTTAGGGGTATTTTTGGTATCAAAAAAGATTCTAAAATCTATAAATAGAGGTCATTTTTATTTTCAACACACCAGTTTCTCAACTCTCTCAATTCCTACAATTCTCTTATTCTCAATTCTCTCATTTATAATAACAAATTAGTTATTATCATTCTCAATTTTCTTATTCTTCTTACTCATTTCTTAAACAAAAAATGACAAACTCATCTGATAACATAATGTCAAATATGCCAACCCAAGAGAGCGGCCCTAGTGTCAGTTCACAATCACGGAGAAGAGAAATTAAGTCTCGTTCCTCTGATGTTTTTAAAATTCATTTTCATTTAGACGATACTGATGAAGGTTCAAGAGCAGTATGCAACCATTGTGGGGTTTCCTACAAATCTTCTGGTGGATATGACAATATGATTAAGCAGATGGAAAGACATCATGCGGTTGAACTTGGACTTGATACGATGCAAACTCAAATGGCCAGGTATGCATCATCTAGTAGAGGTACGAGTGCTGTAGATTTATTTAAATATTCTGATGCAAAAAAAAGAGAAGAATTTGCGAAATTAACTTGTATTACACATCTTTTTTTAGGCTTTAGTGAAAAACTTCATTTTACTAATTATGTGCATAATGCTTTAAATCTTGCTGCATGTAGAATGACTCGAAATACAACAAAACGTCATATTTTTAAATTATACAAATATGTTAAAATTATTTTAAATGAAATATTTAAAGATATTAAAGGTCGTATTTCTATATGTTCTGATATTTGGAGTGACCATTGGCGAACACACTCATACATGAGTGTGACTTGTCATTGGATTGATGCATCATTTACCATGCAAAAACGACTTATAGTATTTAGAGTTTTTGATGACCAACATACTGCACAAAATATTTATAAACGATGAAGGTAATTTTTGATGAATATGGTTAGTAGATAAAATTTTAACTATTGAATTTGATAATGCATCTGCAAATACTGCATCTGCAAATACTGCATCCATCAATGATTAAAAGAAATATGTCAACCAAATTTAGGGGGTCGGTTTTTTCATATTCGTTGCACATGTCATGTTCTTAACTTATGTGTTCAAGATGGTCTGGAAAAATTATCACATTTCATTGATCCCATTAAGAAATCACTTAATTGTATTTGATCATATTTTCAAGTTAGGAGATAATGGGTCAAGTTTTATAAAATAAATGGTATTAAACTGATTAATTTTCAAGAGATGTTCCAACACGTTGGAATTCAACTTATTTTCTTTTATGTCAAGCATTACAATACAAAGATGCATTATGTAATTTTTTTTTCAACATGTTCAAAATATCACACTTTTTCCTAGTCAATGAGGTATTTATGAAATTTTTTTAGAAAATTTAAAAGTTTTTAATGATGCTACTTTAATTTTTAGTGGAGTTTATTATCCTACATCATATTTATTTATTCTTGAAAGTTTGAATATTGTTGGTACTCTCGATGAACATCTTGAAAGTAACGATCCTAACGTTATTGTTTTGTTAGAAGCCATTACTGTTATGAAACACAAATGGTTGATTTATTTTAGAGAAATTCTTTTACTTCATCTTATTGATGCTGTTTTTAATCCTAAATTTAAATTAGAAAGTTTGAATAGTGCTTTACAAGCTTACTATACTTATTTAGGAATATTAGATAATATTGATATTACAAGAATAATAGTGAGATTAAAAAATAATTTAATTGAGTTATTTAATGATTATATTGTAAGATATAACTTAGGAACATTAGGTGAATCTAGTAGTAGCGAACCAGTAATTCAAACAAGACTTAGCGTAGGGGATCGTTGGTTACTGCAACAAAATAAAAAAGCTAGGGATACGACAATTAATACCCCCCAAATTAGATAATTATTTATCTATAAATTTCGAGTTTCCTACTGAAGTTTAGTTAGTAAAAATTTTAAAATCCTTGAATGGTGGAACCAACATCAAAATATATATATTATTTTATCAATTATTGCTAAAGAGATATTGGCAGCACCTATTTCCACCGTTGCGGTTGAGTAAGCCTTCAGCTTGGGAGACAATATATTGGAAGCTAGACGATCTTAATTATATCCAAGCACTCTAGAAGCAACTACTTGTGTGGAAGATTGGACTCGAGCTGATATGAGACAACAAGAAGATGCCCTCGATGATTTTGAACACTTGTTCGATAATGCATCTGCAACAACAAGTGCAAGTGGAACGGAAGCTGAACGATCAACTGATAATGATGATTGATAATTACAAAATTGTAAATTTCCAAACGAGAAATATCTTAAAATTGTAATGGAACTACGTGAGCTATGATTCCTCTTATCATTTGAGGATACATAGGCAACTTAAATTTTTTAAAATTGAAGTTCAAGCTCTTTAATTTAATAATTTTATTTATTTATTAAATTAATCTAAATTATTTTAAATTATTTTCGATTTTTTTATATAATAAAAAAAAAGAAATGGTTCGAACTGGAACTGGAACCAGAACCGACCGGTTCGGTTCCAGTTTGGTTTACGGTTCCGATTTCACTTAAGTGTGGAATCGGGAATCGGGAATCAGCCGGTTCGGTTCGGTTCTGACCGGACCGGTCTAATGTGAGCGGCACTAATTATGAGAAATTATAAAAAAAATAAGTTAAATAGTACAAAGTGTTTGATATAATGTTCTTTTACAACAATAACTCTCCAACACCCATCACACATATCAGGCCCTATCCACATCGTCATACACTTATCGCACACATGTCTCATATCTGTCGCATATTGTCTCACACTCTATCTCACGCCGTCTCAAAGTCCATCAATGAGTAAGGGTGACAAAATGAATCAACGAACCGAATTTGTATCGAATCCTAAACGAATCGTATCAAAATGTGATGGATTCGTATTCGATTCATTTATTAAACGAATCATAATATCATGATTCGTATTCGATTCATTTATTAAACGAATCGAATAAGAAAATTCATTTAATCATGATATTACTCAATAACATATTTAATCATAATTTATTTATTATAATTTTTCATAAATATATACATATAAAATATGTAATTAATATATTTACTAAAAATACCTCACAAAATATCAACAATATTATTTTTTCTATGATAATTAGTCATAATTTCTCGAATCTTAATTGAAAAATAATAATAACTAGTAAAAGAAAATAATAAAACGAATCCTAAACGAATTAATAAACTTCAATTCGTATTCGATTCGTTTAATAAACGAATCGAATTGAATTGACCCATTTATTAAATGAATTCATTTTTTCAAATTCTTATTCGTTTTAAAGTGAATCGAATCGATTGAATAAACGAATTCTAACCCAAATTGCGACATCTATCAATGAGTAGCGATGAAACTGATTGTTGATGGTTTTTCTTTAAATAATTGTAGACGTCGGAAAGAGTTGGGAGGGTATTTTTCATGAGTTTGGCAACTGCTTTGGGAGTCGTGATTTGCATTAGTAGAATAAGAAGAAAGAGAATGAGACTTGATTTGCTTTAGATGATATTTTATTCTCAAAATGAATTGATTATTTAGTATTGTATTGATATAAAAACTCAATAATGGTTATTTAGTAAAACCGCTAATAATGATTTTTCTTTCAATCATTAAACATGTAATTTTTGTTAATAAATATGAAAATTTTCAAATACATGAAATTAATTACATATTTATTGATAGAGTTTACATATTTAATGATTTAACTTACAAATTTAATGTTAAAAATTGTATATTTATATTCAAGTGTATTTGAACCTTTGTCCCCAAATATTTCAAAAAAAACAAAAAGTATTTTAACCTTTTATCTTACTTTGATAATTTCCCACTAATTATTGATGCCTTTGCATGTCATTTTTGTTCAAACAAAACTAATCTTCAAATATAACATAAAGAAATCATTCCAAGAAGGCAAAATGTGATTAATTAAAGTTCCTATAAATGGTTAGGATTTGATGGCAACTGGCAAATCTACATCATTGCGGTTCAATTCAAAGAAACAATGCTAATATTCAATAATCTCTTGGATATTATATATATATATACTAGTTTTTGTCCGTGCCTACGGCACAGTGTTACAGTATTTGGCCCGTGCCTACGGCACGGTGTTACAGAATTAAATGATTTTATTTTAACTTTCTATTTTTTAATTTGAAAATTTGAAAATTTTTGAACATTTTCATCAATCAATTCACTCTCTTTCCTCCAATTACCAATGAAATGATCTGGGTCGTCAATTAAGCCACATAAAGAGAGCCGTTGGATACACTCTCTTTCCTCCAACACCATTCTTCTTTATTATATATATATATATATATGTTCGTGGTCCAACAAAGGCAAAGCTAACTTCTAAAAGTGGTAACTCATTTTTCAGCCAAACATAAAAGGCAATTGAACAAATATACAACTGATACAATATATTTGTCAATGAATGGTGAGATCATTCTCAACACTCTCTCTCAAGTTGGAGAGTGAATGTCAAGAACTCCCAACTTGCGTATCATAGTTGAGAAAACTTCATTTCCTAATGGCTTGATGAACACATCTGCAAGTTGACCTGTTGAGGCAACATGTTTGATTACAACTGAACCATCTTGTATTTTGTCACGAATAAAATGACAATCCATCTCTATATGTCTGGTTCTTTCGTGGAAAACGGGATTGGCAGCTATATGTAAGGCTATATAATAATGTTGGCTTCAGATGTAATATTCTCAAATCCTTCAATAATGAGCGCAGCCAGGATAATTCACAACATATACCTGTCATGGCTCTATATTCAGCTTCTGTTAAGAAGAGAGATACGATTTTCTGCCTCTTTGTCCATTAAGAAATAAGAGAAGTGTTGGAGTTTCTACGATCCCAATGATCGATTATCAAGCAAGAAACATGTATGAATACATCAAAGGAAGTCACATAATACTCACAATGATCGGTTGAGGCGATGCGGTGAAGAACAAAAATCTTTTTAAGCCCTTTGAAGTCCTCCAAGGCTCACGGCAGTCCACTGAAATTGTCCTCCAATTTTTGGCTTTGGTCCTCCTCCAAGCTCCAAGCTTTGGTTGATAGTGATTCCAAGCTCACAAGTGGGTTTCCCTATCACCTTCGCGAGACTCCGATGTGTGCTAGCACACTTGATTTTTGCCACAAAAATCATTTGCTTCTCCTTGTGTTTCGGTGAAACCAGAAAATAGAAGAACAAATTGGCCTTGAGGCCGAGAGAGAGAGAATAAGCATTTTGGCTCCAAAAACTTGTAAAGGGAGAGAGAGATGGAAAATGTGTAATAGTTAATTGTTTTCCAAAAACAATTAAACATATACCACTTTTTCAATTTCAAAAAGTCAAAGCCAATTAAAGCCTTCATTCACCAACTACCATCAATTAATCAATCAATCAAATTGTCACATCACTCAAAGTGACATGTGATTTGACGCTTGATGTGACTAATGATTTGACGCTTGATGTGACTTGCATGCCGCACTTGAATTCCAAATGCGAGTGCGCTCGCAAACACTATCGGGCTCGGATTCGCTAATTCCAAATTAACGAATTTTTCGTTGCGACATAATTAAATAATTATGCCTAGCAAAATCACTATTCACGTCGCTAACGAATTAATTCTAAATTAACTCGTTCGCCCGAATTAAAATCTAATTTTAATTCTGCGTCGAAATCCAATTTCGTTTAATATATCGAATATATTAATTAATCAATTAGTTCCAAATTAATCGTTATCTCTCTTTAATTAATATTTTATCTCAGATAAAATATCTCCGCAATTAATCCCAAATTAATTTTCTCTCTCATCTAATTAATCCCAGATTAATTAAAGTACAATTCATACGGCATCGGTGAATCTTCGGGAAACGACCCATGAGATCCCAGGATATGTTGGCAGTAAATTCGGTCGTCGGACTATCCGAACACGTAAGTACCTAGTACTACATTTTTACCGATTTACAAGACAAGGTTGGCTTTTAGCAAAGCGCCATGCCTACCCAATTCTCCAGAAATATCCTTACAGGAATATAGTGATCTATATCAGGCGTAATATACGTAGTATTGCGTATTTCGATCCAGTATTGGATGTCACGTGCTAGGCCTGGGGCTGGAATTGTGTCTGCCTCGTATGAAGCACATATCAGATCTCTGGTAACTAGTCTCTATAATCGGATAAACATGACCTTGTCATTTTATCTCGATGACTACAGTACATAAGAGAACCAGTTCCGTATCCTACGTGACCATCATCTCCACTATGACTGGAGTGATACTTCCGTCTTGAAATCACATCCAACACACTACGATTCTCAATATATCCAGCAGAGGCGTACACATAACCTGTTAAAGCCCTGGATGACCAAAACCAAAGTATATTGATTGTCGTAAGTATTAGCGGTGCAAGTCTCAGGTTAAGACCAAATACACCTACCATGATTTCAGACTTCTATAGACACACAGTCATACTACCAATGGAATTCCGAGGGGGGTCTATCCAGAGCGAAGCTGTTTCCTGTACCATCGGTAAACACAACCTCCTATTACACTTGCATGAGTATCCTATACTCAAATATATGATAACTATGTCGTTATGCCCTCACAACGCGCAGAAGTGTAATACTAGTCTTTTACGCATTATTGATGTCCAATCTTGATAATACTCTGACTTGGGATATTTAATGATTAATCCTTCGTGGACTGATACTGTCTCATATCATCTCAATCCAGGAACTAATCATAAGGACCTCCTATCATTTATACATCTAGGTGATCTAATCACAAATGATAAGAGAGCAATCTCCTTTGTCACATAGTTAATTTGTACAACAACACCATGATCTCTACAAATAGTGACACTATGGGTCATAATTGTCCAACAATCTCCCACTTGGCCTATAGCCAGTCACTCGATTGTCCTACACCCGAACTATGTACGGTTCGCTCAAATTGCTGAGGATAGGTTTTCATCAGCGGATTTGCATGATTATCATCTGATGCGATTTATACGATCATCACATCGCCACGATGTATGATCCGAACGAATCAGATGAATAGTCAAAGTATGTATCTGGATCGTTGATGAGACCATTAATTCTTTAGCCTGTGCTGAAGCCTAGCTCAGATGCTAACAGAATTATATCTAATCTAATTAGATTATTATCGACCCAGAAGGCTTCTATTGCTGCCTCAGCTGCAGCAATAACCCGCATTTATTGTTTATTCGGTCACAGTATCTTGCTTGGAAGATCTCCAGCTCACTGTTCCGTTTTTCAAACTGTATAGTACCATTTGTGACTTGTAGCCATTGTAATCGGTTAGGAAACTTGCAGTAGTGATCCCAGTCACTTCAAGTTTTCCTTCTCCATAGTTTAAGACAGCATCCATAGTTCTCTAAGATATTAAAGATGTTCTTAACTTCAATCTAGTGACTATCACTTGGATTGGCCTGTTTGTGAATCCATATGCTCAAAGCGTATAAGACACCAGGTCGCGTACATTTTTCAATGTACGAGTTCTCAGAGAGTATTAACAACTTTAAATCTATCCCAATAGATCTTTATTCCTAGAATAAATGTTGTTTCTCCCAAGAATTCTACGGAGAATTTTCATGAAAGCCAAGCTTTCACCGATTGTTTTTATGGGAATATCATTTCCAAGAAATGATATATATTATCATTATTTATAGGACAGCCACTGTCAGTGCGCTCCCACTAACCTCCTTATATACACAAGAATCATTTCGTTTTGAATTAAATCATATACCATTATGATTACATCAAAACGATAATTCCAAGAACCTAATGCTTGCTTCAATCCATCATGGCTCGAATAACCTGCAAACCTTGTTTGCTAGTTATGGTACGATAAAACCGTCAGGATATTGTAAATATCCTCCAAAAGGTTTTCGTTAAGGAAAACGGTTCTGGCGTTCAGGTGTTATATTTCATAAATGAAACATGCAGCATCTGCAAGCATTATCCAAATGGATTTACCGTGGCAACAAGTAAAATATTTTGTTGTAATCAACACAATGTTGATAACGATACCTTTCCGCTACAAGCCTAGCTTAGTACGTTGGTATGTTGCCTTCCATGTATGTCTTCCTTGAAGACTTATATAGTACCAATAGGTACAATGCCTGTTGGTTTCCTCTAAGGGTCCCAAGATCATAAATCAAGCATGAAAAAGTATGAATACACAGCAAATGAGGTGTGGAAAAACTCACATTGATCGGTTGAGATGCTTGTGGTGATGAACAAGAAACGGTTTATGCCTCCCTCCAAGCTCGACAGTCCACTATTTTACAGTCCTCATTTTCGGCCATTGATGGTCCTCCATGAAAGCTCCAAGCTTGAGTTGATTTCTTGCTCATGTAGTGAGTTCCCTATCACCTTTGTATGGACTCATATATGTGCTAGCACTTAGTGTTTTTGCCATAAAAACACCATAGATTTCCCCTCACTTTCTCGGCATTTCTGGACAGAAAAACAGAAGGGAAAAACCGTGTGAGAGAGAAGAAGGTTTTGGCTCCAAAAACCTAAAAACCGTGAAAGAGAGAGAGTAAAATAATAAAGTGTATTAGGTTTATAATTTCCAAAATTAATAAAACCATTTACCACTTTATTTAATTTCAAAAAGCAAAACATTTAATGCTTTCTTTCATATCACATCAAATCACATCAATCAATCAAATATCACATCACTCAAAGTGACATGTGATTTGACGCTTGATGTGACTTACGATTTGATGCTCGATTTGACTTGTGTGCCGCACTCGAATTCGAAATGCGAATGCGCTCGCAAATAATCTCGGGCTCAGGTTCGCTAATTCCAAATTAACGAATTTTTCGTTGCGTCGTAATTAAACGATTACGCCTAGCGAAATCACTATTCACATCGCTAACGAATTAATTTTAAATTAATTCGTTCGCCCGAATTAAAATCTAATTTTAATTCCGCATTGAAATCCAATTTCGTATAATATATCAAATATATTATTTATCGATTAATTCCAAATTAATCGTTATCTCTCTTAATTGATATTTTATCCCAGATAAAATATCTCCGCAATTAATCCCAATTTATTTCTCTCTCATTAAATAATCCCAGATTAATTAAAGTGCGAGTCATACGTCATCGGTGAATCTTCGGGAAGTGACCCATGAGATCCCCGGATATGTTGGCAGTAAATCGGGTCGTCGGACTATCCGAACACGTAAGTACCTCGTACTACGTTTGTACCGATTTACAAGACAAGGTTGGCCTCTAGCAAAATGCCATGTCTGCCCAATTCTCCGGAAACATGCTTACAGGAATAAACGATCTATATCAGGCGTAGTATACGTGGTATTGCGTATTTCGATTCAGTATCGGATGATCATGTGCTAGGCCTAGGGCTGCAATCGTGTCTGCCTCGTACGAAGCACATGTCGGATCTCTGGTAACTAGTCTCTATATCGGATAACTATGACCTAGTCATTTTATCCCGATGACTGCAGTACTTAAGAGAACCAGTACCGTATCCTACGTGACCATCATCTCCATATGACTGGAGTGACACTTCCGTCTTAACATCACACCCAACACACTACAATTCTCAATATACCCAGTATTGGGGTACACAGAACCGGTTAAAGCCCTGGATGACCTCAACCAAAGTACATTGATTGTCGCAAGTATTAGCGGTGCAAGTCTCAGGCTAAGACCAAATACACCTACCCTGATTTCGGACTTCCATAGACACATAGTCATACTACCAATGGAATTTCGAAGGGGTCTATCCAGAGCGAAGCTGTTTCCCGTACCATCGGTGAAACACAACCTCCTATTTTACTTGCATGAGTATCCTATACCCAAACATATGAGAACTATGCCATTGTGCCCTCATAACACGCACAAGTGCAATACTAGTCTTTTACGTATTTATCGATGTCCAATCTCGATAATACTCTGACTAGGAATATTTAATGATTTATCCTTCGTGGACTGATATTGTCTCATATCATTCTCAGTCCAGGAAAAAATCATATGGACCTCCTATCATTTATATATCTAGGTGATCTAATCACAAATGATAAGAGTGCAATCTCTTTGTCACATAGTTAATTTGTACAACAACACTATGATATGTACAAATAGTGACGCTATGAGTCATAATTGTCCAACAATGTCTTGCGGTACAATAACTAGTATCCAAACATAGTTGGTATACATGGAATCCATTTCGGATTCATGGCACTTTGCCATAATAAGGAGTCGATACCTAGTATCACTACCTCATACGTAGTCAGTTGATATTCCTTAATAAGATTGACATCTTTATGAACTGAGATCAGAAACCCATACCCTAGGTTGTTTTCTGACTCTCTCCGACTTACGTGGTTCTTGTGTATTCGAAGATTACTAGTATAGTTTCATCCTTGATGAACTATTTATATTCCATTAAGGAATCAGTGCCTGGAATAGTATTACTCTGATTTTCATCAAGTTTTACTATCCTCCCACTTACCACTGCATATTGGTATTCCTCTTAGGAAAATCGCATGGCGAGCAACAATTAAATTGTTCTCATGTGGGTTGTATAAGTACTATATTTTGGTATCCCTAGGATAACCTACAATTGGCACTTATCCGATTTAGGTTTTAGTTTGGTATCATCCAAACATATGCCTAGCACACCCAAATATTCAGGAATGAGAAAACCCAGTTTCTATCTTGTTCATATCTAATATGAAGTATGTCTAACAGATTTTTATGGAACCTTATTCAAAATAAGTTTTGCACTGTTTATGTGTATCCTGTTGAAGGAAATGGTAGCTCAGAGCGACTCATGATTAACCTTATCATGTCCAACAAAATTCGGTTACTCTTGTCCGGACACACCGTCAGGATTGACGTGTTCCTGGAGGAGTCCTATTTGAAAGAATGCTATACTCTTTCAAGTATACAAGAAATTTATTGCTTAAGTATTTTCATCATGGTCTAACCGTGATGATTTTATACTTTAGCCGACCTGTTTGTCTATTTCGTGTCGAAACTTTAAAAGTTTCCAATTTGTGTTTCAAAGGAAACACATAACCATAACGTGATGCCACATCCGTAAAGGTCACGAAATATTCATATCCACCTCTAGCCTAGCTAGACATGGGCCCATTTGCTTCACTATGAACTAGGGCTAACAGATCGGTCGTATTAACACTTTTACCAAGTAAATAATGTTTTAGGCACTTTGCCCAATAAGCTAGATTCGTAGACTTAATTTGAATGGAATCAAATATGTCCTAGTACCCACTCTTCGAAAGTGTGGATATACGATTCTTGTTTAATTGTGTCCCAGACAACAATGCCACAAATAAGTCTCTTCTGATCAAATCAGTTTGAGCTATTTGTTTGTCATGTTATACGTTTGAGATTTATTTATATTCAAAATATAAATACTGTTATTCACATCTAATGTGTTTATCTCAATATCATCTTTATACAATTAAACACTTTAGTGTTCTAAAATATAAAGGTATATCCGTAACGGATAAACACTGATATAAAGATAATGTTTCTAGTCAAACTAGTTACATTATAACAGTTTCCTAATTTAAGTACACACCCGAAAGGTAGTTCCTAAACTTAGGTATCTACGGTTAAAACAGCGACTTTCGTCCCGTTTCCAATTCGCAGATTAATCTCAATTGAAGTCAGTATCCTGCTCATAGCAGATTCTGCACATCAATATATATTTATGTACCACACTAAGTATTTAAAATCCAATTTTAATAATAGTAGTGAACATATTTGACAAACATATTTGAAGTCAGAGCCTTGCTCCGTCTTCATATTCCTTCATGTATGCTTTGCAAACGGCAGTCACGCTTCCGCGATCCCGTTTGCCACAATTTAGGCAGACATCTTGAGATATGTCTTTTATCTTCCTAGAAGATTATAATGATTTTGCCTTTGCCCTTTTCAACACTCCAGAAGCCTTTGGCCAAGCCTCGGGTTTCTAGATAAGAAGAAGTAAGTGCGCCTTGCGCTTCTTGCCTTATTGCAAAGTTTGGCTTTGTCTCATTGAGAATAGCCATTAACTCTCCAAGAGTTAACTATTGCAATATTTATATTTAAAACAACGATTAGATATTAGTCCAACTAATATTTAATTATTTGACGAATGATTTGTAATGAGCGGGTATGGCAAGTTATTAAACGAATATTGCAAATTTATTACTTGCCTCCCACTATTTTTCGGTGAGCCTCTAACCATCTGTCGAGTACTCGGGAAACCGTGTTTCCTAGTGGGCTAGGATCCCGTTAAATAGCACACAATCTTGACTTTGGCCAACAAAATTGTATGATAATTAACTAGGTAGATCTCTAGATCAATTGGATCCCATCCAATTCCTAGATCCAGTAGGGGGACATCCAAGTCTGAAACATATATCTTATATATGCCAATTATCCAATATATTACCTAACCTTTTTCCTCTAAATCAACTAAGCCTTGGCTTTGGCACAACAAACTTAGTGATCCCAGTAAGCGTGACCTATTGACCTTGGAAAGCTTCGTAATCAACGTCGATGGACAAGAAGTGATCTTGACTTTGGCCAACAAATCACAACTTGGACAAGACACCGATATGGAACAAAGCTCCTATGATTCAAACACATCCTCGACAGACAAAGGCCTTGACTTTGGCCAACAAACCAATGCCAGTCTTAGATCTTGAGTAAGAATCACTCAATGGAAGGAAAAATACTGAATATTTTGTGAGGGTTTTTCGCGTGCAAATTGGCAACCAATTTATTATCTTTTTTAAGGTCTCATCATCATACACCCTTAAACATGCATTCTAAACACATAATAAGGCCCGTAAATAAATAATAATGATATGTGGATGAATATTTTATACATTGATCCTAGATCAAATCTCTTCATTTCCTCTCTCTCGCTAGCACACGTATTTACTTCTACCCGTTACACTGCACTTCTAAAGAAACCTCATTTACATTGAGGGGAATATGTGAGAAGAGAAATACAAAGAGTATGAAGGTAATAGGCTGGACACACATGTCCAATTAATAAATTCTAAATTATTACAACAATTTCCAAAATTACCCCACCCAACTAATATCCATCCGATATACATTATTCATGCATTGCAACCATGTATTCACACAAGCATGTTATCAATCAATCTAATCCAATTAATTAATCTGATAATTAATGACCATCCAATGTTCAAAACAACGATTTGATTTTGCACGAGTCAAACTCGTTTTGCGAATAAGTACTCAAAGTACGAATTCTTGAATTAAATTAAACTACAAAATTAATCCAATTCAATTTGTATTTAATACTAATTCGCTATTTAATTCCAAATTAAATATTACACTTTATTAATAAACCTTTACGACTTAAATTCCAAATTTAATCGTTAGGGGTCTCAAAGCCCGATTAACATCCAATGTTATTTTAATTAAAGTCCATGAGCTTTTAATTAATTTCTTTAAGGCGTGGATTTTGGTCAACTTGGGTCAACCCCGTAACCAAAGCCCAATCAAGGAATAACCCATAAGCGTAGAAATCACATTTAAGCCCATTAGGCCCAATTAAATAATAAAGGTCTATTAAGTCATAATGGGACTTTATGGATATGGTTTGGGCCCAATTGGATCCAACAAATTTAGCATTAAACCCATCTTGGTACAACCAAGCCCATTAAGCCCAATAACAACTTTTCAAGCCCAAATCCAATTTAAGCCAAATTAATTAAACTACAAAAATTCCAAATTTCTTATTTAATTAACTTAAAGTGTATTACATAATTAATCACCCAAATTAACATTTCTAAAATATCAATTTACACAATTAATTATGCTTATTAACATTAAAACACGTCCAACACATTTTTATCAAAAATCAAACCCAATTTCATGCTTCAAAGTCTCGGCTTTTAGGGTAATTTGATGTCCAATTCGAATTCAATCCAATTAAATCCAATTCAACATTAAATCATCATTCCCGAATGATTCCAACTCATTCAATGAATCAAAAATAAAAAATCCAACACATTTAGGGCATAGTTCATTCTCGGCCAAGCTAAGATTTTTGGGGAAAATTGTTCCAAACAACTTTTTCATTGAAATTGATCAATCAAGCTTCAATTAAAACATGATTTAAGCATACTCAAATCCAATTTCATTAAATCATGCTCAAATACATTTTACCCAATTTTAACCCTAAATCAAGTTTCATGCTTAACCACGCTCTGATACCATTGTTGGAGTTTCTATGGTCCCAATGATCGATTATCAAGCAAGAAACATGTATGAATACATTAAAGGAAGTCGCGGAATACTCACAATGATCGGTTGAGGCGATGCGGTGAAGAAAAGAAATCTTTTTAAGCCCTTTGAAGTCCTCCAAGGCTCACGGCAGTCCACTGAAATTGTCCTCCAATTTTCGGCTTTGGTCCTCCTCCAAGCTCCAAGCTTTGGTTGATGGTGATTCCAAGCTCACAAGTGGGTTTCCCTATCACCTTCGCGAGACTCTGATGTGTGCTAGCATACTTGATTTTTACCACAAAAATCATTTGCTTCTCCTTGTGTTTCGGTGAAACCAGAAAACAGAAGAACAAATTGGCCTTGAGGCCGAGAGAGAGAGAAGAAGCATTTTGGCCCCAAAAATGTGTAAATGGAGAGAGAGATGGAAAATGTGTATTAGTTAATTGTTTTCCAAAATCAATTAAACATATACCACTTTTTCAATTTCAAAAAAGTCAAAGCCAATTAAAGCTTTCACTCACCAACTACCATCAATCAATCAATCAATCAAATTGTCACATCACTTAGAGTGAATGTGATTTGACGCTTGATGTAACTAATGATTTGACGCTTGATGTGACTTGCGTGCCGCACTTGAATTCGAAATGCGAGTGCGCTCGTAAACACTATCGGGCTCGAGTTCGCTAATTCCAAATTAACGAATTTTCCGTTGCGACGTAATTAAATAATTATGCCTAGCAAAATCACTATTCACGTTGCTAACGAATTAATTCTAAATAACTCGTTCGCCCAAATAAAATCTAATTTTAATTCCGC
>SKCR01010981.1:0-125769 GCA_019454045.1 Zanthoxylum bungeanum | reverse complement strand
TTTATCCTAACACTAAGCTAATAATTCAACCACACACATCCAAGCCCAAGCCCTAGCCTCAGCTCTAGTTTTTCCAATTTAATATAAATATGTATTGCACACTTACAAACTCTTCATTTTCCATTTATTTCTCCAATGTGGGACTATCATCCCTCTATTTACTATACAAACCTCTTATATATAAAGCAGTTTCCATCACTTTATAAGCATGTTGAAAAACTATAGGAGTATCTTAGAGATGACAAGTTACAGATTTTTCATGTATGGGGACCTAAAGGAGTTGGAAAAACTACAATAATGGCAAACTTACATGATGCAGTGAGTGATTATGATCAGTTTGACATTATTTTTTTAAGTAACTATAAAAACAAATATAAACATAAATAATATACAAGAATCCATTTTGATGTATCTAAATATATATATATATATATATGAAGAAACCGATGAGCACCATAGAGTTGACATCATTTCTAAATAATTAGAGAGAAGAAGTTATATATTATTTTTTTGATGGAGTTGCTTTTGGGATGTAGTTTACTCAAATTTGGCATTTTTAACATCATAGATGTGGAAATGTTGTTTTTGCATGTAGATATATGAACTTTTATGAATAGATAGTAGCTGAGGAAATGTGTACAGAAATTGTCAGATGAGGATGCTAAAAAGCTTTTCTGGGAGATAGTTGGTGAAGATTTGAAAAGTACTCGAGATATCATGTTGGAGGGGAAATATTTTGAGTGATAAAAATAGTAAAAGTACACGTGATAAAAATGATCCTGAGTGAGGCAGACACATTGGCCCAAGATACATATTTTGATTAATTAATTATATTAAATATATTTATTAATTCTAATGCCAAACCAATAATCAAGCCACACACATCCAAGCCCAAGCCTTGTTTTTCAAATTTACTATAAACGTGTATTGCACACTTATAAACTCTTCATTTTTTATTTCTTTCTCCAATGTGAGACTACTCTCCCTCTATTTTCTATGCAAATCTTTACATATAAAATAGTTTCTATCGCTTTATAAGCTTGTTGAAAAACTACATGAGTATCTTAGAGATGACAAGTTGCAGATTTTTCGTGTATATGGTCTTGAAGGAGTTGGAAAAACTACAATAATGGAAAACTTACATGATGTAGTGGGTGATTTTGGTCAATTTTACATTATTTTTTAGGTAACTATAAAAATAATTGTAAACATAAATAATATACAAGAATCCATTTTAAAACGGCTGAATACACACACACACAGATATATATATATATAAAGTCGATGAACACCTTAGAGTTGACATCATTTCTAATGAATTAGAGAACAAAAGTTGTATATTATTTCTTGATGGAGTTGATTTTGAGATTGATTGTACTCAAATTGGCATTTTTAAACATCATAGACGTGGAAAGGTTACTTTTGCATGCAGATATAGGAAATGTTGTGAAGTTACAGTAGCTGAGGAAATCTTTGTGCATTGATTGTCGAATGAGGATGCTGAAAAGCTTTTTTGCGAGATAGCGGATGAAAATTTTAAATGTACCCAAGACACCTTATTGGTGGGGAAAAAATTATTCATAAGTGTGGTAGAATGCCACACGTGATAAAATTGATCTTGAGTGAGACAGGTACATTGGCCTAAGACTCATGTTTTGATTAATTAAACATATTTATTAATTATAATGTCAAGACAATAACCCAACCACATACATCGAAGCCCAAGTCTTATTTTTCAATTTAATATAAATTTGAATTGCACACTTATAAACTCTCCATTTTCCATTTCTTTCCCCAATATGAGACTACCATCCCTTTTATTTACTATACAAACCTTTTACACATAAAATAGTTTCAATCACTCTATAAACATGTTGAAAAACTATATATGAGTATCTTGGAGATGACAAGTTGTAGATTTTTCATGTATGAGGACCTGAAGCAGTTGGAAAAACTACAATAATGGAAAATTTTACTCAAATTGGCATTAATAAACATCATAGACATGGAAACATTGTTTTTGCATGCAGCTATAGGAAATGTCCAGGAAACGACTTTCCTTAGCGCTGCGGAAGTTGTTTGTTTGGGCACCAGCTCCAGTATGAGTCTTTAAAATTTTATTTGCCTTCTCCATTTGTTGTAGTATTCGAAATAACTCCTTTGATATCCAATACTTGGATCAACCACTCGATCTTTCAATTTAATATAAATGTGTATTGCACACTTATAGATTCTTCATTTTCTATTTCTTTCTCTAATGTGGGACTACCCTTCCTCTATTTATTATACAAATCTCTTACTCTTAAAACAGTTTCCATCACTCTATAAGTGATACTATTTCTTTATGTTTTGTGTGTCTTTATTTTTATTCATGTTATTATGGGGAATACATATCTCTAGGTTGTTTTTTTATCCTGAAGTCATCGACATTCGAACGTGTAAGAATATTGTTTGAATGCCCAGCACATACACTGTAACATCCCCGATCTGGGAGATGTTACCGACATGGGATAGCTGTATTAACCCCATAAGCTTCTGACTTTCTGACTGTATCACAGACTATTATAATGACATGTCATGCATATAGACTTTAACTAAATCAATATATAATTCTTTTATTACTTATAAATGCATACTCTTAAATGATTCTTTTACAATACTTTAATAGACATTTATAATGACTACCACAATGGAAATGCATATAAACACTATGACTCTGAACTGGACTCTTATGATGTGTGACTCTATACTGGTGGACTCCAACCCTTGTGACTGCATCAGTATCCATCCTCCTGAGCTCGTCCTCCTGGAAGTCCCTACAAAATAAATAAAACTGGAGGGGGGGTTAGATTGCTATACAATCTAAGTGAGTGGACTAAAACTAAATCTGTAGTAAAAATAAATCTCTTATCCTTAAAATCATATTTTCAAAAACATCACTATAAGAAAACTCTTTTCCATAAATCTGGTTTTCGAAATCTGAGTATTGAAGCACTGAAAAGTAATCAAAATCTGAAAACTGAAAACCTTTCTGAAATATGAGTCTCCGTCTGAAAACCTGGACGTATGAGGACGTTACGTATCGCCGTCCCCCCATACTTCTAACTGGAGCCAGCAATGCAAATCCATGACTTTGGGGCGTTAAGCATCGCCGTCCCCCAAAGCATGCCACTACTGTCTCAAAATCTGGTGGTCTTGGGGCGTTACGTCTCGCCGTCCCCCAAGCCACAAACTGGAGCTGGGGGTGCGGATCTATGCTACCACCCAAGCTCAACTGGGGTCTAGGGGCGTTACGTCTCGCCGTCCCCCTAGCCCATCTAGAGGATCTGAGAGCGTCCCCTCAGTCCTCAACATGTGCACATGCTATCTATGTCCGTCAATTCCAACTGTATCTGAAGTTACATACTGGGGTGAGGTTTTACCTCATGCCCCGAAAGTACAATCTCAAGTTTAAAAACATTTCTTTTATAAATCACTATCATTTGAAAAGTAACTGTAAATAAATAAAGGCTAACGCCCTACATGCTGGAAAAGTAAGTCTGGATTTATAAGGAATAAGTAAATCAATAATTAAAATCAGTTTAAAGAAAGAGTGTCCACTCACTGAGCTTAGAAACTGGAAGGAACGATATCGTTCGCCGGCAGATATCAGGTTTCCTGCAATAGTCTAAGAGGGATAACTCCATCAGATACTAGAGTTACAAGATGAATTCTAAAACTAGTTTCGAACTTACTAGTTTAAAGTGCGTAAAGTTGTAATTTATCAAATTATGTTATATTAGCAAGAAAACGAGCTAAAGGACTGATTTGAAGCCCTGCGCGTCGCGACGCTACTGCGTTTTCCAGAGACCGTTTTTGCTCTTCTTCTTCCTCCAAAACCAAATCATTCAACCATTACTCCATTCTAGTTTCTCCAAACTACCACCCAATGATTCATACCTCATCTCACACATCAACAATCATACATTAATATTCTTTTATCTCATTATTTAAGCTTTAATCTATTCAAATCATTTTCAATTTATGAAACCCATAAATCTAACAATCTTTAATCCATGCTCTTAAACACACAACACAACCCCTAAGCTTAATAATCTCATCAATTGTAACTCAAAAAGTGATATTATCATCACCAAATCAAATCTTCATCACTAAATGTATCAATTTGTTAAGACTTTTAAAGTTTCAAACAAAATGGGTTATGGATTCTTACCTCATTTCTCATAATTTTCTTCATTTGCATGGTTGCTCCAAGTCTTCACTCTTCTTTTCTTCCCTTCCTCTTCTCTCTTTTCCCTTTCTTCTTCCATTTTCTTCTTCTCCTTATCTCTTTCTTCTTTCTTCCCTCCATTTCCCTACGGTTTTTGCTTTCCTTTCTTTCCCAAAATTTGAGATTTGGGAATAGTGTCCCATATTTATAATAGGACCCTTTAGATATTTTGCAAGGTTATAGAATAGTGTGGAAGATTTGAGAAAGTTTGAGATTTTTGCATCTAGGTCCGCAGTTACTATTCATCCAGGTTTTAACTTGCATTTTTGACCCGTTTCTGGTCAATTTTGGAAAAATGTATAACGCGGAAGTTGTAGGTCTTGGTCTAAGCTTTCCGACGATATAAAATTCATAAAATTATGAGTTTTTATGAAAAAGTTATGCCCAAAATACTATATATAGTACAAAAGGGCATATGGTACAGTTTCTTCTCGGGATCTCGAAAATTTTACCGATCGTTTCCGAAGTCTTTTCATAATTGTATCTGAATTCCGTCATGATTTATTTTACATTCCTTGGTCTTGTACGCAAAAGTATCATCATAGGTAGTAGTAACATCTACCGGTCGTTACATACACACACCTCTATTTTTCTCTATTTTAGTTCTAAGTGCCTAATTTTCTCCTCGCATGTTGTCATTTATTTTATTGTGCTTTCTTGTGTATTCTAGATGCCTAAGAAGACGATCCCCTCCAAAACATTCTCATAACTTTGTTCCTCAAGATCGCTTTCGCATCTTCTCTACTCATCATCTGTATGAAGACTATTTTCCTAAGCGGAGCCTATGTTTGAAAAGAAATGTGTTAGAAGATGAGTTGCATGATTCATGTGTTACGATAATGCTAATTAACAAGGGTTGGGGCTCGCTCCTCTCCGGATTTATTGGGCCATCCACTACCATGATCCAAGAATTCTATGCAAACATGGAGGTAGTTACTCTTACTTCATTTTCTGTGTTTATTCGCGGGCATCACTTGGATATCAATTCATCGGTGTTATCTCGCGTCCTCATCATACCTGAGGTGAACTATCCACAGTACCTGATGAGCGGAAAATATATCAATATTTACCACCCCTTTAACTTAATATTTTATTTAGTTTCTCGGGTTTAATGAACTTTTTGATGTGTTTTAGTTTATTTTGCAGATAAAATAATATCGGGTCTCAATGAAATCATTTAGGATGAAATATGGGTCAAATAATGGCAATTATTGGACTTGATATTTTAATTTTGGAGATTGGAAACTTGAAAGGGCGTTTTGACGAAGTGCAGTTTTGGAAATTCCAGTTTTACGCATCTGTCGTATTTTGGGCATAACTTTTTACTCAGATATCGGATTGAGCTGATTCAAGTTCCAGATTAAAGAAGACTCAAAGATCTACAACTTTTAAAGACAAAATAATTTCGAATTCTGAAGATTGCATGACTGAATTGATGAACCATCCAGAGTGTGTGGAGTGTAATTATTAAAAGTCATTATCAATCATTTTCAAAGCAAAATATTAATTAATTAATAATTAATAAAAATTATCAAATCAACACCAAACAAGATAAGCAATTAGTGGAGCAATTATGGATTTGGTGGAGTAATTAGTGGAGAAATTAATAATGGATTTGGTGGAGAATTTGATGGATGATTTGATGGTGGCAAAATTTTGCCTATAAATACCAAGTCATTTCATTTGTAAAATTCATACTTTCTTCTTTGAAATTCTTAATGAATAAATAAGAAGATTGTATCTAGTTTGTTTATTTTTAGTTTTCAGTAATTAATTTTCAGTTTCGCACTTTCTTTTCTTTACTTTTCAGTTTTTATTTTCCGCAATTTACTTTTACGCACAGTACTGTTCTTTCTTTAATTTTTCAGTTTTTTACTTTTCAGTAATGAGGAGGTAACTTCCCCAGCTAGGGTGAAAGGTAATTCTTTTACTATTGCTATTTAGATTAATCTCCCTTAAATATAATATATTCACTATTTACAATATTGACTTAAAAAGGATACCGCTATATTGGTCGGTTGGTAATTCATTTTAATCTGGTTTTAACCTGACTAATCAAGGATACCGCCAGATGGTGGTCGGTTGGTAATTAAACTTTCTTACCGCCTATATGGCAGGTTCATGGACAAATCTTTTTACCGCCTTAATGGCCAGTTGGACTTAATTTGACTTAATCAGGTTACCGCCTATATGGCTGGTTGGTAATGTTATCACAAGTTTATATATTATATTATGGGAGATATCTAAATTAGTAGTAGTAAAAGTAATTCCTTTTACCTTAGCATTTTATTTTATTGTAATTTACTTTTTTACTTTACCGCATTTTTACTTTATGTCTTTTATTTTCAAGTTTTTACTAGCCCTAGTTATGTGTTGTAACTAAATTATTTATCTAGGGTTGTGATGACTTTTAATATCACTGGTTTATAAGGGGTTAAATTATAGTTTGGGTAATATAAAGATTTATTTATTGAGTCTTAATCTTAATGCTTTTTCATTAATTGGCCATTAATAAAATTGATCTGGTAAATCTAAAATGAACTAGACATAGGGATTTTAGGTTTCAGCCTTAGACTCAATAGCCCACGATCTTCCTTGAGGATAGATAACCCTTTAATAGATTTCCTTACAGGATAGGAATATACCTGTCAGGCGGGGGTAGCCATAATTGGAACTTAATCTTAATGAATCCAGGTAATTTGGTTGACATAGACATATGGTTCAATTGGGTTAAACTGAGTATTTGTGTCTGACCATCGACAGAGGCTTACACATAATTTAGTGTTCCAGGTTAATAAATCAATATATTACCCAACTGTAAGATAACCACTTCATCTTTAAAATGATATTAAAAGAAATCACAACCTTAGATCTTTGTGTCTTTTGTTATTTTCCTTAGTATTTTCTTTTGTATTTTTATTTATTTATTTATTTTGCAAATCTACAATCAATCAAATCAAACAATCATTCTCTTTTCCATTTAATTAGATATTTGTAAATAAATAGTATCAATAATTAATAACAACATTAGGAATTAAGTCCTCGTGGGATCGATATTTTTATACTACTTGAACGATACGTGCGCTTGCGTTATACGTGTGTGTTTACGCCGGTCAGTACCACTGGCGGCCTGGTCAATGTCCCTCTGATAAATTGATTCTTGATGTTGCTTCTGGCCACCATCATCCTTTCACAGGTGGTACTGTTGTAGTTGCTAGTCTCTTACTACCCTATCAGTTGCTAAATCGGATTATGCGTCACGAATTGTAGCCCAAGTCTCATGTCAACATGCGACTTATCTCACATATTTTTTTTAATATGCCATTGAGTAGGGGCTATCTATTGATATTCTTGATTTGATACTGCACTTCCTCCTATGTTGTGTATACACTTCCATATGGTTGCCTCATTCCCCGGATCATCACTGTGTTGGTCCCTGACTTTGTGCATGATGCGCCGCTTTATCTCCTAAAGTTGATTGGGCGACAGACTGTATCATTTGACGCAGCTCATCTAGAGTTGCATGCTCGTGAGTCTGGTTTATCTCCGACTGCCGACCCAGATTCTGCTCCTCCCGCTGCCTCTCCTACTTCAGCTGCTGCTTCATTCTCTTCCGCAAGTGCACCCCCTGATTTTTATCAGCGGATGTTGAAGACCCAGACGTCTATTCGGACTCTGCTCCAACTTGCTACATTAAGTTTATCCGAGATCTATACAACACTACATCGTTTGGAGTTTCAGGTTGATTGGTTATATGAGGATGCTCACCGTGATGCTAACAACACAAGTTTTTATAAAGGGTCTGAGTCTGCCTTGTAGCTTCATTTTCTACCTTGATTGTTTATGTAATCCTTTGTCATTTCGTGTCAAAAAGGGAGAGATATTGCTTAGGGGGGATATTAGATTTATGGGGAGTTCGTTTTTCTTAAGGGAACTTTGATGTATCTTGATGTGTTTTAATTACCTTACTTTAATTTGATGTCAGGAATAGTTGTGTATCTTGCTTTAACTTAATAAATTTCCTCTATATTAAAAGCAATTGTTTAATGTGTGTTTCTGCTTATTCACATATTTTTATGCTTTGAATTTCTGCTTGTTTTTCACAGGTTTTTCTGTTTGAGTGTGTTTCAGGTGGGCATAAATTCAGTTGCATGTCTTCAGTGCTTCAAGACTTAGGACTAGATTGAGTCATATGGTAACAAGTTTGTGTCATGATGGTAGACACTGATTATTTTTTATTTTAAATATTTTTAGTCCTTGTATTAGGTCGTTTTATCACAGAATGCCAAATAGGGAATTTGTTGAGTTTATTATGTTGGCATATTTCGTAACAAACCATGTTATATTAAGTTTTAATGAGTCTTGAAGTGTTTGGGTGTGTTGCTAACTTCGGCAAATAATTTTATCAGATTAGCGTTCGTGGCATGTTCGTATATTCGTTCGAATGCCTATCGTTAGTGGCATGTTTGTATCCTCGTTCGAACGAAAGCTTCAAGACGTTTAAGATGCGTTCAAAGTTGCATTCGAATAAAAGTATCCAGAGACCAACCATTCGAGGCACATTTTACATCACGTTCGAACGAATCTCTCCAGAGGATTCACGTTCGAGTAACGTTCGTGGTTACGTTCGAACCCCCTTTGTAAGATCCTTCACGTTCATGTTGCATCCTTTGCGCGTTCGAACGCCAGTGTCATATTTTGTTCTTTTGATTCGTTTTTGAAGCCTATTTGCCTCACAGAAAATCCTAGCTATAAAAGAAAACACAGAAAATCCTAGCTATAAAAGAAAACACACACATTCTTTATAAGTGTTGGAAAACATTACCCTAAACATTATTGCTTTGAGTTTTCCAAACCATTGAAGATCTCTCACCCTTGAAGACTCAATCTTTCATGTCTTCTCCCTTATAAGTGACCTTCTTGTTTCATCATCATCTATCCTCCAAATACAATCTCACTAATACCCTAAGCCTTCTGAGTTTGAAGGTTGAGATTGAAATTCGAAGCTCTGTCATGTGACTTTGCATATTCAATTCACTGAGACTTCAGATGTTCTGAAGAAAATTACTTAGTGCAGGTTTGGGGAGTTCATCAAGTAATTACAGTTGTGTGAATAAAGTTGGCCAAGTTGTTGCTTTATGTCTTTTCACCATCTCTGTAAGTTTCTCTCATATAGTGGATTTGTGGTGGTAGCCTATACCCATAGTGGTTTTTTACTCACACGAGTTTTCCACTTACTAAACAAATACGCTCGTCTCTTATTTATTTTCTGCAATTTATTATTTATGATTGGTGTTTTACTTTATTTGACTTGTTAATTTTGAGTTTGATTGATATCTAATCGTATAAACTCTAAACGAAACGTGTTTTGGATAAAGTAGTATTTTTAATTTTCGCATATTACACATATTCCCCTCATAGGTGAATTGGGAATGTTTATATTTTTAAAGTTGAATTGTTAAGTCTTGTATATTTAAATCGGAAATAATTTCTAGCCGATGTGGAGTATTTAATACTTATTTAATTTTATATATAAATGCCCATTTGTTAACTTGAAATGGAGCCTCTAGCTCTACAAGAAAATATAGAATTACTGACCAAAATTACCGATCAAATTCGGTCAGTAAATTTTGGTATTACCGAATGAATATCGATAAAAAAGATAAAAAAATAATTTCTAACCAATTATCAATCGAAGTATTTTCGATCGAATATTCAGTGGATATTAGGTCGGTGAATGCGGCGTTAAAGATTAATTTGGCGGCATTTATAATTCCAACAATTACAGATTGGTCAATAATTACTAATAAATAGCGACCGAATATAATTCTGTCGCTAAAATAAATTAATTATAAAAAATAAAAATAAAAATAAATAGATATTTTACCAACTGAATTAAGTTTCGGTCGGTAACTTATACATTTTACCGATTGACCCTATTTCGATTGGTAATTTATTACTAATGATCCAAATACCGACCGAAAAGATTCGATTGGTTTTGGTCGATAATCTTAATTACCGATCAGATTTTTGAGATTACCGACTGAATATTCGGTCGATCATTTTGAATTTTCTTATAGTGTATGGGCTCCGACAAGTGACTTTATTCTCTTTGTTGGCTAATCATTCGAGTTTGACTTTTAAGAAAGTATGGACAAAATTATATAAAAAAAAATAAATGATATTATTAATTAAAGTGATTATCAAATTAAAAACTATAACTTATTATTTTGTTGATTATGTATTTTTCTAATTTAGAAAATAGGATTTTGAATTTTTAACTGAAAATAATTATTGTTTCAAATCATAAATGAGTAAAAGTGTGCACATGTTGGATTGTGACCTAACCCATCAACTTATAACAGTGTGGATTAGAGTTTTTCCAAATAGACCTACATGGGTCGTCGGTTGACAGATTGGATTGTCGGTGTTGAATTTTTTTATTTTTTAAAAAATCTAAAACTTAATTAAAAATTCCATTATTCGATTTCAAAATCATAAAAAAAAAGATTGAAATATAAAATTCAATTGAATAATTATTAAAAATATTATATTAATTAAAATAAAATAATTAATAATTTCAAGGGATATTTTTTTTTGTGATATTTTAGTGACATTCATGCTTCAAGTAGTCGTACATTCCATTCTCTCTGTAAAATGTACAACTGCTTGAAATAGAAACGTCATTAGAATATCAAAAAAAGATGTCCTCTTAGAAATGTCGAAACAAAATAACGCTAACGAAAACGGAAGCTAATGAGCCCCATTAGATCCTTACAAACAAAAGAATCAATATAGAACTAGACGGATCATTCCATCATCCATGGAGAGAAGAATCGAGTTTAGCTGAGCCATCAACGATATTATTTCCTTTCCAAAAAATATGAGTGAACCGAACCTGCATATTATTTAGAGAGGAAAGACAATTGTTTCAATGATTATTAAGAGATCAATGGGGAGGTATACCACCATTATTACTTTTTATTTTTTTTGGAAATCGTTGGAAATCTCACCGTAAAATCATCACTTCCGGGTTTAGGCGGAGCATGTAAAATCCCTGATTGTTTCAGGCTTTTACAAAAAAAAACGTATTTTCTAGATTCGATCTCAGGACCTGAAGTTTAGATCTCAAGTCCTACACCACCAAACCACGGCTCTTGGGGACATATACGACCATTAAGAATAGCCAAAGTATAGTCATTACGATGAGAATATGATATATAGTGTTGATGAGTGATTTTCGTCCCAGAGGTAGTTTCGAGATAATCATCCCGAGACAATCATCCTTCAACCTTGAATTTATTTGGTTATGGGGAGACCAAAGGCAAATGCAGTAAAAAAGTGAGAAAAACGTAAAAGTTGACAAGAGAGTTTTAACGTAGTTCAGCGGAACGAGTCCAACTTACGTCCACTGGCACAAAACAATAGGGGGTTGATTTTATTATCAAAACAAGCTCAGCCGACCTGTTTCCAGGAAGGGTCTAACGAAACCGAGTTGTTTGCTTACATATTTTACAAGTTGTGCTCATTTTCTTTTGGTTACCAGTTTGCTATTCCTTACAAATGAATCTAACTTTCCTTTATATACTCAGGAATTATAACACCGTTCCTCCAACTTTATGGCGTTTCCCGCATGGTCTCCGAATGATTGGCGGGCTCTCTGCCCCAAGATTATCGTGGTCGAAAGCAAGCCTGTCGTATGACGGTCTGTCACATCACTTTGTTTTCTCCACTGCCACATGCAACTATAATGATGCCAGCCTATAAAAAGCCTTTGAAAAATGACACGTTTTGGACGGAAAAATCCAACCACCCTGATCTTGCGTCGGTTTTCAAGAGGTCGGCCAAATAACTTGTCACGCTTCCCAGACTACTTCCGTCCTGATCCGAAATATCTGAACTCATCAGCTAGTTCTATGAGGTGAGATAGAATCAAACCGAGCTTCCGCTATAATGTGATCGGCCTCGGCTCTGATGTTTGTTGGTCTCTGAAGCCTGTACGATGTTGCATCCTCTGGTCTGTCATACCCAAGAAGCTGGACCCGAGCTTCAATCCTGGTTGAAGAACAATATATTCTCTTTGAGCACTGGTCCTCCGGATGAGGAGAATTTCCCCATTTCGTCGTTACTGAACTGCTCAAAAACCATAGCCGTAGAAATCCAAATCAACATATGTGATGAGTGGTAAATCTATCATTATTTCCCACTCATTTAACCTAATATTTTGTATAGTTTCTTGAGTTTGTGAACGTTTTGATGTATTTTGTGTTATTTTGCAGATAAATAAAGTTTGGAAAACATTGGAGGTAATTTAGGGCAAAAACGGACAAAAATGCGTCAACATGGATATTTTGGTTTTTCTCGCGTCGCGACGTCTAAAATGCGCCGAACAGTGCTAACGTGCGCCGGGTCCACATATCAGAATCTGAGAAAAGTTTGACTTTGCTAACGTGCGTCGTGCCACGTGTCACCATCACAGTCGATCTGCTAACATGCGTCGTGCCACGTGTCATCATCCTATGGTGCCGACAGTCATCATCGCCACGTGTGCCACGTGTCATCCTACGTGTCTCCATGTCATCAGCCACGTCAACAAGTCAAAATTTCCACGTGTCGTGCCACATCATCATAAACCAATCAGAAAGTGACACGTGTCGCAATTCTACGGTGCCGACAGTCTCTTTCCCACGTGTCGCCACGTCGTCGCCACGTCACTGCCACGTCATCACCACTTCAACATCAATAATTGAGTATCTAATCCTTATCTGACACGTGGCGGATAAGAATCTCAGCGACCAATAAGAAGCCGCCACGTGTCACAATAATTGAAGCCCAACCACCGCGCCACCTGTCACCTTATTAGCTTATCCAGAATCTTCAAATCGGCGAACCAGAGCGTGCCACGTCGACAAAAGATGGCTTAGCGACGTTGAGGGCTCTGGCGTCGCGACGCTGGAAGCCTACCGAGGCCTATAAATTGAGCTCGAGATTTCAGAATTGAATGCACCATTCTCTCTCTTCTATTCTATCTAAAGAGAGAGTTTCTCTCTCTAGATTCTTTAGTTTTTTTTAGTTTTTTAGTTTTTTAATTTTTAGTTTTAAAAATAATTTTAATTACATTTTGTAATAATAGTAATTTTATTTTACTTTTTATTTTTTACAGTTTTTACTATTTACCATGAGGAGGTAACTTCCCCAGCTAGGGTGAAAGGTAATTCTTTTACTGTTACTATTTAGATTAATCTCCCTTAAAAATAATATATTCACTATTTAAAATATTGACTTAAAAATGATACCACCAGATTGGTCGGTTGGTAATTCATTTTAATCTGGTTTAAACCTGACTAATA
Source organism: Zanthoxylum bungeanum (assembly GCA_019454045.1). Classification (NCBI taxonomy): domain Eukaryota; kingdom Viridiplantae; phylum Streptophyta; class Magnoliopsida; order Sapindales; family Rutaceae; genus Zanthoxylum; species Zanthoxylum bungeanum. The sequence continues at coordinate 112,149 of SKCR01010981.1, read as the reverse complement.
AAGGATACCGCCAGACTGGTCGGTTGGTAATTTAATTTTGGTTCCGCCTTTATGGCTGGTTAGACTTAGCCTATATGGCTGGTTGGAGAAAGAATCACAAATTTATATATTATTTTATGGGAGATATCTAAATTAGTAGTAGTAAAAGTAATTCCTTTACCTTAGCATTTTATTTTATTTTACTTTTCAGTTTTACTTTATGTCTTTTACTTTTCAGTATTTTTACTTTATGTCTTTTACTTTTAAGTTGTTACTAGCCCTAGTTATGTGTTAGTTATCTGGGGTTGTGATGAATTCTAATATCACACGGTTTATAAGGGGTTATTTTATAGTTTGGGTAATTTAAAGGTTTACTTATTAAGTCTTATGCTTAATGCTTCTTGTTGTCTGATCACCAATAAGATTGATGTGGTAAATCTAAAATGAACTAGACATATGGATTTTAGGTTTCAGCCTTAGACTTAATAGCCCACGATCTTCCTTGAGGATAGATAACCTTTTAATAGATTTCCTTACATGATAGGAATATACCTGTCGGGCGGGGGTAGCCATAATTGGAACTTAAACTTAATGAATCCAGATAATTTGGTTGACATAGACATATGATTCAATTGGGTTAAACTGGGTATTTGCGTCTGACCATCGACATAGGCTTTTGCATAATTTAGTGTTCTAGGTTAGTTAACTGATTTATTACACAACATAAAATAATCACTTCATCTTTTAAAAGATATTAGAAGGATTCACAACCCTAGATCTTTGTGTCTTGTTATTTTCCTTAGTATTTTCTTTTGTCTTTTTATTTATTTATTTATTTTGTAAAACCACTTTCAACCCATCAAACAATCATTCTCTTCATCCTCAATTAGATATTTGTAAATAAATAGATTCAATTAATAACAACAATAGGAATTAAGTCCTCGTAGGATCGATATTTTTATACTACTTGAACGATACGTGCGCTTGCGTTATACGTGTGTGTTTACGCCGGTCAATATGTCTCATAGTTCTCGGTTCCAACAAGTGTATGAGTTGGTGCCGGGAAATATAAAAATCTGAAGTGTGACATCCACTGTCAGGTGGCTGACCCTCGAATTGTACAGAAAACCGCTCTGATGCCAACTCAGGTCATCCTTAGTATCTTCGTACGGTCTGTCCTCAAGCCAAAATCAGGCACTCGGTGGGACATAACCCGACCCCGAGGTTGGAGAGACCAGTAGTCTCGGTGAAATGAATCCAGCCCCGAGCTGATGGAACAACTTAGACTCGACGGAACGAATCTATCCCCGATCTGGTGGAACAATACAAACTCGGTGGAACGAATCCAACCCCGAGCTGATGGAACAAATTAGACTCGGCGGAATGAATCTGGCCCCGTTCTGGTGGAACAATGCAGACTCGGTGGAACGAATCCAACCCTGAGCTGATGGAACAACTTAGACTCGACGGAACGAATCCAGCCACGATCTGGTGGAACAATAGAGACTCGGCGAAATGAATCCAACCCCGAGCTGGTGGAACAACTTAGACTCAACAGAATGAATCCATCCCCGATCTGGTGGAGTATTTGAGACTTAAACGAGGGAAAATTTAAACCTTCGAGGCTCTGCGGATCCTGGCGCGGGCGTCCCCTTGCCAGATATCGGTGAAAAATAAAAATTGAAACAAAGTAAAGTTGACAAAATGGAGGTGACTTAGCACATATCCCACGTAAATTCAAGAGAAAAAAACAACCCGGGTGCTCCGATGCAGCATCTTGCCCAATGCCTTCCGAAACACAATTCTGAACCTTACAATTCAGTGTCTCGGCTAACCAGGCTACAGATATGCTGATCCGGGGCGGTCATGCAAATCCCCAAAAGGAAGAAAGACACCTTGTGTGTGTCTTCCCTCTTTGGTTCTCAACGGGACTCATCAGCTGACTCGCAGGGGAAGAAACCTCACTAGGTCCGGTTTACCCGAGACTCATGTAATCAAATGGACCATTCGACCATACTCAAGCCAGGTGGTCTGATGGTTCTCAACGGGACTCACCAGTCGACTCACAAGGGAAAAAACCTCTTTGGGTCCAGTTTACTCCGGAGCATGATGGCCATGGAGGAAATTAAGCCATCTCCATGACATACTCTCTGATAGTCTTCAACGGGATTCATCAGTCGATCCGCAGGAGGAGAAACGTCTCTAGTCCGGTTTACCCGGGTTATTCCTTAAAAATATGAGCCATGGGGTAATAACGCTCCGGCCTCGGGGGTTTTATAATGACACCAATGAGTGGTGTGCCACGAGGGATTCGCGTATTTCCCACATGTGCCCCATCCCTCGACACGTTCTGGATCCACAAAAGTGAAAGGAACCAGATCAGAACACTTCTATCCGGGGGTTTGATAATGACACTCAGGATTAGGGTGCCAATGGCTTGGTACCCTTCCCGGTTACCTATCACCCCTTCGCGTCGAGCACGTCCCACGAATATTGAACAGGACTTTCGCATTCAATTAAACAACAAGTAAAGTGGATGAGCTTTTTAATTCAGAAAGAGAAAACTATGTTCATATTTATGATACATATTGCTCTTCTTATAACTCTTGGTGGGCCATTTCAAGAGAGGCTTTATAAAAGTTTTCTGGTTCAGGCCAACTCATCTATTCACTCTGTGGTTCAAAGAAAAAAGGCTACTGGAAGTACCTCCCAAGCATCTCGGTGTTCCAAGGCTTCTTGAGCCGGGTACTGTCTAGTTGCTCCAAAAGATAGACACTCAGTCTTACTATCTCCACCACTCTATATGGCCCTTCCCATTTGACACCCAATGAACCTTCCTCAGGTCTTCGGGTATTCAATGTGACCCTCCTTAAACCAAATCGCCAGGTAGGAAAGATCCAATCTGAACCTTCTTATTGTAGAAACAGGTCATTCTTTGTTAACAGACAGCCGCTTTCATAGCCGACTTCTCCCATTTTTCTTCGACCAGATCAAGATGATTTCTGATTGGCTCTCCATTCTGTTCAGACTCAAAATGCCTAACTCGGTGGGTGATCATCGCTATCTCTGCTGGAATTACCGCCCCACACCCGTAAGCCAAAGAAAATGGCGTTTCTCCCGTGGAGTCCTTGTGGGTTGTCCGGTGCATCCATAATAATTCTGGTAATTATTCGACCCATAGTCCTTTACAAGATCCGAGCTGGGCCTTCAAATTTGCCTTGATCGTTTTGTTGGTAGCCTCGACCTGCCCGTTGGACTTGGGATGAGCAGATGAAGTGAATCTTAAGGCGATTTGAAGGTCTTCACGGAGCTTCCTGAAACACTTACTGTCAAACTGCTTCCCATTATCGGTAATGATGGCCCGGGGGATTCCAAACTGACAGATGATACTATTCTTTACAAGATCTGTTGCCCTCTTCTCTGTGATTGCAGACAGAGGTTCAGCCTCTACTCACTTGGTGAAATAGTCAATGGCAATTATGGCGTACTTAGCTTGACCCCGCCCCGCTGGAATTGGCCCGATGATATCCAGCCCTCACTAAGCGATCGGTCAGGGGCTAATTAGTGAATTCAACTACTCTGTCGGCTAATGATGAATGTTTGCATTCTTCTGGCACCCCTCACACTTCTGAGCCACCTTCATCCCGTCCTGATGCATGGTCGAACAGTAGAATCCCTACCCAAACGCCTTATACGCAATAGATTGCCTCCTGCGTGACTTCCACAAATGCCTCCATGAATCTCTCTGAGCACATAATCGGCCTCATATGTCGCGAGGCATCTCAAAAGTGGCACAGTATACCCTCTTCGGTATAATACTCCTTCTATCAGACAAAATTTGGAGCTTCGGTACCACAACTTTCTCGCTTCCTTCCTGTCTTCAGGTGTTTCCCCAGTCTCCAAGTACTTCTTGATCGAGTCTATCTAAGAGGCCTCCTCTCCCACCTCCACTTCTATTACCTCTGGTTTCCCAACACTCATTTCATGTAGACAGATCAAATGGATGGTTCTGGACTTCTCCGATTTAATGGAGGACGCCAGCCGAGGTAATGAGTCTGCCTGTTGGTTACTTTCCCGACCAATCTGCTCGAACTGCACACTACCAATTTACCCAACCAATTTCTTTACATTGGTCATATATGACACCATGTTAGGCTCTCTAGCCTGAAACTCGCCCATCAGCTACTGGATGGCCAGCTGGGAGTCGCTCTTCACGACCACATCTTGGATGCCCACCGCCGTACACAACCTCAATCTGGCCAAGATGGCCTCATACTCTGCTTCATTATTGGTGGCCTCGAAAGCAAATCTCAAAGCATATACCACTTTTTCACCATCACTACTCCATAAGACGACCTCCCCCGCAACCTTGTGAACTAATAGAACCATCCACTGATAACTCCCACTTGGTCTCTGAAATTTCTAAAATATGAGGTTTAGTAAACTCAGCCACAAAATCTGCTAAAGTCTGCCCTTTTACCGCCGCTCTGGGCAAATAGTATATATCGTGCTCACTCAATTCCACCGATCAGTTTACTAGCTAGCTCGAAACCTCTAGCTTATGCAGGATATGCCTCAATGGGTGGTCGGTATATACCCCGATAGGATGAGCTTGAAAGTAAGGTCGCAGCTTCCTGGCAGCCGTAACCAATGACAGTGCCACCATTTCATGAGCCGTATATCTTGTCTCTACATCAAGCAGAGCTTTTCTAATGTAATACACAGGCCTTTGGGTCTTATCGGCCTCCTACACTAGCACCGAGATCATAGCATATTTAGATACAGCTAAATATAAGAACAAAGTCTCATTCGGGATCAGTTTGGCAAAAAACGGAGGTTGGACTAAGTATTGTTTGAGCTGCGTGAAGGCTTCGTTGCATTCTGCTGTCCAGCTGACATCTTTCTTGACCTTCTTGATCAACTTGAAAAATGGATGACATTTGTCGGTTACACGGGATATGAACCGGTTTAGTGCAACCACTCGGCCTGTTAAACTTTGCACTTCTTTGACTGTCCTGGGAGGTTTCAAATCCAGAACTGCTTGGATCTTCTGTGGGTTAGCCTCTATTCCTCGCGCACTAACCATGTACCCCATAAAATTTCCCGATGCTACACCGAATGCACACTTCTCTGGGTTCAGCCTCATGCTATGCTTTCTTACCAGCTCAAAAGTTTCCGCGAGGTCGGCCAAATGACCCTCCGGTTCCAATGATGGGCTTAAAGACTTTGTTCACCAACCTATGAAATATAGCCCTTGTATTCTTCAAGCCGAAAGGCATCACCTTATAACAGTACAACCCTCGATCTGTGATTAAATATGTCTTCTCCTCGTCCCCAGGATGTATTTTTACCTAGTTATATCCTGAAAAGGCGTCCATGAAACTGAGCAGTCCATGACATGCAGTCGAATCTACCAGTTGATCTACTTTCGAGAGTGAGAAACTATCCTTCGGGCAGACCTTATTAAGATTGGAGAAATCCACACGCATCCTCCACTTCTACTAGGTTTCTTTACCAAAACCACGTTTGATACTCACTTCGGGTATTTTACCTCTCTGATGAAACCGACATTTAACAATCCCTCCATTTCGGCTGCTATTGCCTCGCAACGCTCCTGATTGAATATCTTTCTCTTTTACTTGACCGGCTTATGAGCCGGATCCACTACTAAATGATGGCTAATGAACTTAGGGTCTATCCCTGGCATGTCACTATGCCCCCAAGCAAAAATATCTGCATACTACTTTAAAAACTTTAGAAAGTCCTTCTTCAGGTTTTCCTCCAAACCCGCTCATACCTTAATGACTTTCCCTGGTCTGAAGAGTTCTACTAACTCCAACTCTTCGGTTGCCCCCAATCGGGCAAACTTCTCGGACCGTGCATTTAGAAACTCATATGCCTCCTCCTCTTCCTCCCTTATTCTCTTCTTCTGACTATCCTTCTCAATACAAATAGTCTAATTTGAAATGGTGGCGAAGCAACTCCTGGATATCCTCTGACTTTCACATTGAATCCCGATCCCAACTCGGGTGGGAAACTTCAACTTTAAGTAATAACACGACATGATGGCCTTTGCCTTCATCATGAAAGGCCGGCTCACAATGACCTGATAACTGCTCATGCAGTCCACCACTGTGAAGTCTATTATGATCGTTCGGTGGTGGGGAAGTTTCGACTGTCATGGCAAACTGTATCATGCCCAGAGGGCCGACTGTTGCTCCCCTAAACCGGTATAAGAGTGTCCCGTCCTAGGTCACTGCAACATATTCTATCCCCAATCCATCCAAGGCTTCCTTGGAGATTAGGTCGACCGCGCTCCCCGGATCCACCAAGATCCTATCTAATTCAGCTATCTTTATCACTGCCTTAGTTATTAGTGCATCATCATGCGGAATACTCACCCATTGGGCATCCTCGTCGTTGAATATTATAGGGACCGACTGATCTTTTTGCATGCTATGGGCCTACCCCACCGACATTAACTCTGATCCTCAAATCATGTTGTAATTCTTTCTTGACCGGTTCGAGTCTCTGGCCAGTTTCCTTTCACCGGTGATGGTATATATCTGTCTATGCTCCTGCAGCTGTCGGGCCGTCATAGCCCCCTGGTCAATGTACTCATTTAGATAGCTGTTCTGTGCTAGATTTTGCATCTGCTCCCGCAGGTCCTTACAACCTTCCGCCGAGTGTCCCCTCATATTATGGTGCACACAATAAAATTTCTTACTCTTCTTTTCCACCGGATACTTTCTCAGATCGGGCTCCATCAAGAGACCCATACCTTGAATTTCCTTTATGATATGAGCCATCAGCTTGTTCAAATGTGTGTACCATATTCCTCCAGCCACATGATTTACTTGTACCTGAGCTCTTCTCTCTTATGGCACATTGCTGGGAGGCACTGGCATGAACTCCCTTTGTCTCGGAGAAGGATTCCTCAACTCTCTATCCGGCTTCCGCGGCATCTCTGACCTCAACACTTTTTCCTTTTGAACCCCTCCCTTCCGAGCGACCTTCTCCTTGTCCTCCATCAAAACAAACTTTCGAGCCAACTCTAGAGCAGTGGCGTAGTCTGGTACGCCCTGGACCTTCAAGTGAGTCCATAATCTCCCGACCTTTAGGGCCTCATTGAAACTTTCAAGAGCCTCTATTGACTCCTAGGCCCCGACCTCGAGCACCAAGTTATGGTATCTCTCAATAAAGCTCTTCAGAGGCTTATTATCCCCATGTTTCATCATTCTCAACTCTCCCACTATCTTCTTTGGGACACATGCTCCTTTGAAGTGCCGGATAAAAGACTTCCTAAATTGAGAGAAACTGCTAATGCTTCCAACGGTTAGACTTTTAAACCATAAAATTGCGGGCCTGTCTAGGGTTAAAGGGAACACTCTGCAGATGGCTTCTCCCACCATTCCCTGTACTTCCATTAGCATGACAAAACTCTCAATGTGAGACTTAGGGTCGGTGTGGACCATGTATAAATTTATAGACGGCATTGTGATTCGTCTAGGAAATTTTGCCAACAAGATTTCTTCCATAAAAGGAGAGGTCATCTCTCCATCCTGACCATCCCATTTATCCACCTTTATATTTTCTTCCCACTTTTTCACTTCCTTTCTAAACCAGGCTTTCATATGGTTATTAGTATCATCATGTTGCCTCCCCCGAACTCCCTCACGTCTACTTCCCCGAACACGACGAGTGCCATGACTATGTATCTTTCACTCCCCTCTCATATGTCTCATATCTTCTCTCTATCATTTCACATGCTTTCCTCCATTTTCCCATCCACTATGTTGTTGAACTCTCCGACGACCTATAGTTTCCATTTTCCGCCATCGTCTTACCACATTAGTTGCTTTTTGCTCTTTCCCCACAGACGGCGCCAACTGTTGATGGGTGATTTTTATCCCAGGATTAGTTTCGAGATAACCATCCCGAGACAATCATCCTTCAACCTTGAATTTGTTTGGTTATGGGAAGACCAAAGGAAAATGAAGTAAAAAAGCGAGAAAAATGCAAAGATTGACAAGAGAGTTTTAACGTGGTTCGGCAGAACGAGTCCAGCCTACCTCCACGGGCACAAAACAACGGGGGATTGATTTTATTATCAAAATGAGCTCAGCCGGCCTGTTTCTAGGAAAGGTCTAATGAAACCGAGCTGTTTACTTAAAATTTTTACAATTAGTGCTCATTTTCTTTTGGTTACCAGTTTGCTATCCCTTACAAATGAATCTAGCATTCCTTTATATACTGAGGAATTACAACATTGTTCCTCCAACTTTATGACGTTTCCCGCGTGGTCTCTGACGGATTGACGGGCTCTCTGCCCCAGGACTGTTGTCGTCGAAAGTAAGTCTGTCGCCTGATGGTCTGTCACATCACTCTGTTTTCTCCACTGCCACACGCAATAATAATGATGTCAGCATGTAAAAAGCCATTGAAAAATGACACGTTTTGGAGGGAAAAATCCAACCACCCTGATCTTGCGTCGATTTTCAAGAGGTCGGCCAAGTAACATGTCGGGCTTCCCAGACTACTTCCGTCCTGATCCGAAATATCCGAATTCATCAGCTAGTTCTATGAGGTGGGATAGAACCAAATCGAGCTTCCGCTCTAATGTGGTCAGCCTCGGCTCTGATGTTTGTCGGTCTCTGAAGCATGTATCATGTTGCATCCTCTGGTCGGTCATACCCAAGAAGCTGGACCCGAGCTCCAAGCCAGGTTGAAGAACAACATATTCTCTCTGAGCACTGGTCCTTCGGATGAGGAGAATTTCCCCCTTCGCCCTTACCGAACTGCTCAAAAACCTTAACTGCATAAATCACCATCAACATATAGTTATTCTTTATATATATTAAATATTTGAAACAACTCTTTATTGTAATAGTACGAGACATGAGCACTTTTACAAATTGTTGGAAACAACTAATCTTTTACAAATTGTTGGGGGAGTTCGCTTTTCTTAGGAGAACTTTGATGTATCTTGATGTGCTTTAATTATCTTACTTTAATTTGGTGTCAGGAATAGTTGTGTATCTTGCTTTAACTTAATAAATTTCCTCTATATTAAAAGCAATTGGTTAATGCGTGTTTATGCTTATTCACATATTTTTATGCTTTGAATTTCCCCTTGCTTTTCACGAGTTTTTCTGTTTGAGTGTGTTTCAGGTGGGCATAAATTCAGTTGCATGTCTTCAGTGCTTCAAGACTTAGGACTAGATTGAGTCATATTGTAAAAAGTTTATGTCATGATGGTGGACACTGACTATTTTTTGTTTTAAATATTTTTAGTCCTTGTATTAGGTCATTTTTATCATGGAATGCCAAATAGGGAGTTAATTGGGGTTTATTGTGTTGGCACATTTTGTAACAAAATTATATTGAGTTTTGATGAGTCTTGGAGTGTTTGGGTGTGTTGCTGACTTCGGCAGATAATTTTATCAGATTAGCATTCGTGGCATGTTCATATATTCGTTTGAATGCCTATCGTTAGTGGCACGTGCGTATCTTCTTTTTACAAAAGCTTCCAGAGGACTCCCGTTTAAGATGCGTTCAAAGTTGCTTTCGAACAAAAGTGTCCCGAGACCAACCGTTCGAGACACGTTCTACATCACGTTCGAACGAAATTCTCCAGAGGCTTCACATTCGAGTAACGTTCGTGATTAAATTCGAACGCCCTTTGTAAAATTATTCGCGTTCATGTTGCATCATTTGCGCGTTCGAACGCCAGTATCATCTTTTGTTTTTTTGATTCGTTTTTGAAGCTTATTTGTCTCACAAAAAATCCTAGCTATAAAAGAAAACTTACACATTCTTACAAACAAAAGAATCAATATAGAGCTAGAAGGATCATTCCATCATTCAGGGAGAGAAGAATCGAGTTTAGCTAAGCCATGAACGATATTATTTCCTTTCCCAAAAACGTGAGTGAACCGAACCTGCATATTATTTAGAGAGGAATGACAACTGTTTCAGTGATTATTAAGAGATCAAGGAGGAGGTATACCACCATTACTTTTTATTTTTTTGAAATCGTTGGAAATCTCACCGTCAAATCATCCTTTTCGGGTTTAGACAGAGCAAGTAAAATCCCCGGTTGTTTCAGGCTTTTACAAAAAAATACATTCTCTATATTCAAACCCATGACCTGAAAGTTAGATCTCGAGCCCTACACCACCAATTCACATCCATTGGGGACATATACGAGGATTAAGAATAGCCAAAGAGTAGTCATTATGATGAGAATATGATATATAGTTATTCTTTATATATATTAATAGTATGTGACATGAGCACGTTGGAAACAACTAATCTTTTATTGTAATAATCTTCTATATAATAATAATAATAATAATGCAAGCAAAATCTAAATAATTAACAATACAGATTTGGTCCAGGATTCACACCAAATTTATTGCAATAATCAGTGTAATATCCAACACGAGCCTGAACTTGATCACGGTTTTGGCCACCGCATTCAGAAGCACCATTAATTCTCTCAATTGTTTCACCAAAGCCCTCATTTACAACTGAGTGCACATAGCTCATCCAATACCACAAGGCAGTCTTGAAAGATATAACAGGGTCCCTGGCCACCGTTTCCGGAGAGTTCAGGCCGTCGAACCCGATGGCTTTTCCGGCATCTATGTAGTTTCCGTTTCCGGTGAGCTGAATCGGCCCCCGTCCGTAGTAGAATTTACCATCGGCACATGAATACTGTGCACTTCGTGTACAATAAGGATTCGTTTTATTAGTCTCTTCTATGTAGCAAAAATCTGCAAGACAAATATTATTAACATTTTTGCTGTTAATTCTCTTTTTTTTTTAAATAAAAAATGTTATATGAACATGAATCGATTTTTCTACCACTCCTATTGTGAAGGCGTGAGATATGAACTTCTCTAAAGATGTTATGGAAATTATAATTGAGCAAAGCCCACCCACACCCTAGAAAAAACGATTATCAAATTAATCACTGAAAATTATTATCCTTAGGTACTTTATTAATTTAGAAAATGGGGTTTTCAGTTTTAAACTGAAAATCATTATCCTTTCATAACATTAAAATGAGATTTATAAATGGATTTGCATATGTTGATAAAGTGTTTGTGGAGCTAATTCTTTACTCATATGAAAAGAGATTTCAACAAATTAAATAATTAATGTAGTTGGTTGAAATTAAATGTTTGTATTAAATGTAATTGATTAATATTAAATATAATTGGTTGATATTAAATACAATTGATTGGAGTAGTGTAAAATCTTACCTATAAATATCTCCATTGGTGTGAGCTTAAGGCATCCCAAAATTTGTAAGTTTGTTCATTAGATAAAAAGAAAATTTTTAGAGTGATTTGGGAATTTGGTGTATTGCAGTGAGATTGTGTGTGCGTAAGAAAAATATGTGAGAGAGTGATTAAAATAATGAGAGAAAAATTCCGTAGAAATAGAGAAAATAGAAATAAGAAAAAAAAAATTTAGAATTTTTCTTGTGTGTTTCTTTTATTTTTCTCTTGTAGTCTGTTTGGTTCAACGGAGGGGAGGGGAGGGGAGAGATTTTAATGGAAAGGAGGTGAGGGGAGGGGGGGTGAGATTTTAATTAAATATATGTTTGGTTCAAAGGAGGGGAGGGGAGAGGATAGTTTTTAATTAGATATATGTTTGGTTCAAGAAGGGATGAGAGATATTTTAAAACTAATTTACTATTTTATCATTGTAACCTTTTATAAATAAAATTAAAACAATATAGGTTTATATTATCTTTCAATTAACAAAGAATAAAATTAAAATTAAAATCTCTACACGTGTTATTAAAAATAAAATTAAAACAAATATAAGAGAAGAGAATGAGCAGAATTGAATGGTGAAGCAAATATAAGAGAGATTTATAATTAGGACAATTTTAGATTTTAATGTATAAGTATGGATAATTTTGTCAATGTATTTATATTTTAATTGCTTACTTTCTCTCCCCTCCAAAACCTAAAATTGGGTTAGGAGGGATTTTGTTCACCTCCCCTCCCCTCCCCTCCAAAAAATTGAACCAAACAAACATAATTTAAAATAATCTCTCCCCTCCCCTACAAAACCCCCAACCAAACACACTCTAAGAGTGAGTGTGAGTTAAACACTTGTATACTCTTATAATTGAAGGTTTTTCCTCTTATAATTCAACTATACTGAAACTTTAAAACCACAGTGGACATAATTAACCTGATGAATTACTATAAATACTGTATCGTATTATTATATTTGGTTATTTTTTCCTGTTATTTACTATCACTCGGTAAATCATTGAGTTGTTAAAATCTCAACCGAAGATACTTCCAGATTTTAACAAGAAATATATTCAAAGTTTAAACAAACAGAGAGAGAGAGAGACAAGCTTACGTCCAGTTTCATGAGTGACATGAGCAAAAAAAGCTGCAACCTCACGCTTAGTATTATCAGCAGAATCAGCTGCACCGAATTCGGGATATGAATTGAGAGCATCAATAAATGCATCTCTCGTGTAGAACCCTTTCCCTTCACAAGTTGCCGGCGATTGATTCTTGATCCCCTCAAAAAATTCCGGCGTCACCAGATCGGCCACAGAGTTTTGACTCACTGAATTTCTGGCAAGAAGAAATATTATTAATACTAGTAAAAGATTAAACTGAGCCATTTTTATTTTCCTTTTGGGAGAGAAGTTTTGTTAAAATAATGAGACAATTATTTGTTACTTGAAATGTAATTTAAAGAGTTGAGATTTTTTTTTATACAGTTTTTTTATGGCTTTTTTTGTGATCATTTTCGACTTGCATTTCCTTTTCAAGTTATATAGAAATTTAACTTGACTTGTCAATGAAAACACTGGAAAATTTTGAAAATAAAATATAACCTTCATAGTGTTCAGTAAATGAGTGTTCATATTTTATAGTGTAAATAGTACCGTATTTACTTAAATAATTAAAAGAAATATCAATTTTGTTTGTTTTTTTTAATTGACCAGTTCAATTCCAATTTTGACCCAATTCAATTCCAATCCGGTTTGTTATTCAAAACCGAACCACGGTCGGGCTTACTTTGGCAACCCCTAAATGATAAAAAAAAAGTCCATATTTTATGTTGAATTAAAAGTTATTTCCTTGTGTTTTTAAATAATTTTGTTATATTCTGCACAATTTGATGATTGTTTCATTATGCCCCAATTTTCTTCTTGTTTTTTGAATTTATCTATCTTCTTGTTTCTTTTTTAATGTTCTAGTTTAGTCACTTATAGTTTTTATATTTTGGTCCCGTCAAACCAATATCCTCATTTGGCCACTGGACACAGTATTGATGATAAGAAGATGAAAAAATCTTCATTGTCGGATTAGAAACATTTCCAAGTTTTCAGATTCAGACAAGACTATAAAATTTCTGAAATTGTCACTTTGCAGAGATTTTTCTCTAAATGCAAGGATTCCGAAGTGTCCCATATTAATAGATTTAATAAAATTTGGCCTTATTTGTGTTTTTGAACGTGACTTGTGCCCATATAATACATTGTACGATTATTAGATTAAAAATATTTATACTAATTTCTTCTCTTTTTCTATTATTAAATGGAAATAACAGAACTTTGAGTACAGATTTTAGTGAGCTTAGTGGGAGTAAAAAGAGAGATCTTAAGCACTGTAAAAAGCTTGTAACTAACCTTGTATTCAACCTCATTGATATTGTGCCATAAGAATCATGGAGATCTTGTTTGTCCGCGGATGTAGGCTACTGCCGAACCACGTAACCTGATCACGTTCTTGATCAAATTGGTAATTAGCCACAGCAAAAAAAAAAAAAAAAAACAATACAACTACTGTCATGGTTATACTTACAGAATCTCAAGTGATAGTTATTTAGATTCTAATAAATTTTCCTAAACTAACAATTCTTCTAAGAGACAAAATAAAGAATCAACATAATGGAGGAGAAATTTACATGCAATCTTTCTAAAAACAATAACAGATTTCATCGTTTTTCATCTTTTAAACACAATCTGGTCTTTCTGGAGTCTGAAACAGAAGGAACTTTCGACTGTCAAACTTGACAAGAACCAAGGGCGGTCCAGCCTGTAATAATGCCACAAATAGGGCACAGGCTCATACAGAAAAATGATTGCCACCAAAGGGTTTGAGTTTACAAATCATGAAAATATATCCCCACGCAACTAAGACAAATATTGTGAGTGCTTATGTGCATATTCATTTATGAAAGTATGTTGTAACTGAAAAAAAAACACATACATGAAAGGAAACTTGGCAACAAATTTCATGATAAATGTAACAAATATTTACCTATTTCACAACTATTAAATGTCAGTATGATGTTAGCAAAAGCTGAATTGTCAGAACCTGTTGACGGTTATATTTCATCCGAAAGGTAAAATAGGAAATTCTCCTCTCGAATAAACCTCCCTCAATAGTGAATATGTTTGGTTAGTAAAGAACCAAAGCAAACTTAGCAAGTAGACTGGATAACACAAAGTTTACGTGGTTCGGCAGAAAATTACTCCAACCTAATTTCACACGAGAGAGATATTTTATTACAACTTGGGGTCAAGACCGACCCGAGTCACAAATGAGAGTACTACTTACACAAGATATAAATCTCATCGGGTCTTTACGCGAGCCTGGTACAAATCTCTCAAGTTGTTGAGTAACTAACCAACTTTCTCTCTTTATCTCTAGTTCTTAAGCTTCTTTGTCTTTTACAAGTTGTGAGATGCAAGAAAAGCTAACTCGAAAAGAATCATTTGAATCTGAGACTTGAACCTCTTTATATAGGCTTCCAAATCCACTATTACATTGCCTTTGATGTCATCTTATGTCACTTTGTCATCATTGCAGCCTTAACTCTCCTCAATTACCATCAAATTGGTTAATCAATTAGCCTATTCTACTGTTACTGCACCGGCCTATAACGGCTCTGCTTTGCCACTACCATGTCACTGCACCAGCCTATGATGGCTGGCAAATGCTACTTCTAATGAGAACCGTTGTTTTCCCACCGTCATCATTAGCATTCTAGAAACACATCTTCTCACTTAGGTCGGCTTGTGATCCCATTGTCGTCCCCACAAACGGCGCCAACTGTTGATGACTATTTTTTGTTCGAAGGATAAAATAAGGAATTCACCCCTTGAATAAACTTCCCTCGGCAGTAATTTGTTTGGTTAGTATGCAACCAAAGCAAACTTAGCAATGAGACATGATAACAAAGAGTTTACGTGGTTCGACGAGAAGTCGCTCCAACCTACATCCATGGGAGAAAATGAGATATTTTATTACTACTAGGGGTCAAGACCGACCCGAGCTACAAATGGGAGGATTGCTTACACTAGATATAAATCTCATCGGGTCTTAACACAAGCCCGATACAACTTTCTCAAGTGGTCGGGTAATTGACCAACTTTATCTCTCTATCTCTGGTTATTAAGCTTTCGGCTTTTACAAGTTGTGAGATGCAAGAAAAGTTAACCCGAAAGGAATCCCCTGAATTTGAGATTTTGACCCCTTTATATAGGCTTCCAAATCACTATTTCACCGCCTCTGACATCATCCTATGTCACTTTATCATCACTGCAACCTCAACTCTCATCAACTACCCGCAAGTTGGCTAATCAGATTAGCCTATTCCATTGTTATTGTATCGGCTTATGGCAGTATATGGCTGCCTGCGACGACTCTACCACTATCATACCACAGTGTCGACCTATGACGGCTGACGGAGGCTACTTCCAATGAGAACCGTTGTTTTCCCACAATCATCATTAGTCATCTAAAAACACATCTTTTCACTTGGGGCATACGTCACATGAACCCAATATAGGTCGGCATACCGAGACAGATGATACTAATCAAAGCTAATCAAAGCTTCTTCTATCTCTCACAATTAGGTCGGGTTGATCGTTGACATATGAGGACCTCATCGGGTCAGTTTCAATAAATTTTCAAGGAACCTCAAATCAATCACTCTTTCATAAGGTAGGGTCAGCATCCCCAATTGTTTCATCCTCACGGTTCTATGCTTGGGAGAACCCCTCTGCACCACGAGGTCGGGTCTCTTTGTTAGACCATGTCTGTCTCTCTGGGCTCTTAGGTCTTTGTCATCCATTTTTTACTAAGTATAGTTTTCATTCTACCCTTTCTCAGTGTTTGAGCATTTCATGGGGTGAAAAACCACCATCATCTGTCCACTAGTTCTCGGTATCAATGAGTTTGTGAGTTGATGCTAAGAACTTTATAAAATATGGTGGTGCATGCAGGTAAACACCGAATCAACATCCTCAGGTCGTTACCCCTCGAGAGCGCTATATAACCTCGGCTCCTCCCATGCTTATCCTTTTCGAGATGGGTCGTTTCTACATACTGTCAAATATTTCATTTTTTGATGATTGCCTTTCTTTCACGGCCATTCGAAAAATTACTCCTAGGGTTCTGTAATGTCACTAGAAAATGTGCAAAGGTATAATAGTCTTCCTTAAATGTCCATCTCATCCATCAAATCCCCTTTTATTATGTCTCTTCATTGTGTCAAATGTCACCCATATATGACTTGCTCGCCAAAACTTGGGTGGCCGAGAACAAAAACAATTCAAGATCTCTTCAAATCATATTATGTCTCTTTAAGATTCTTTCCAAATTAAATTAGACTACTTAATGAAATAAGAATTCCTAATTAATTACAAATTTTCAAAAACTTGTATCCACAACTTTTAGTCTCCTTAAAACATATATAACTTATATTATCAAAGCTATCAGATTTGTTCTTGAAGCACACATGACTTCATACTTCTTGAAGCACACATGACTTCATACGTTAATGACTTAAGACCAACTAGCATTTATTTATAGGACGTAGCTAGTCGAATGATGATGTACTAGTGTATCATGAGTACTACTGTATAAGTCAATTTGTGATCTCAGGTCAGAGGATATAACGACATTAATGTATTGTTACGAAGATTAATGACCTTAGATAACATTACCAAGTGATCTTACGCTTCTGTGGTCGAGTTCGACATTTCATTTTACTAATGAAAACATCTATTATTTGTGTCTTTATGATATAAGACTCATCATTCATTCTATTAACATTGTATGTCAATCTAGACGACACACAACGATATTGGTCAAGTGATATATTATCTTGTATAATAATCACATTTGATCAATAACTTAATTTGAGACATATATAAATATCGTTAACCTCTCATAATCACAAACACCTTTTGGAATTAACGATATTTATCTGTCATAGAGTTGGGGACATGGTTGACTTGTATTGGTGCTCTTCTCTCCTGCGGAACGCTATTATGTGGCATTGGTCTGAACTCCCTCTGTCTCGGGGTCGGCTTCCTCAAATCCCTACCCTGTGCCTTCTGGGCTCCTCCTCCTTGGGCAGCCTTCTCTTCTCCTTCTATATGGACAAACTTCCTAGCCAGCTCCAGGGCAGTTGCGTAATCTGGCACATCCTGAATCCTTAGGTGAGTCCACAATCTTCTGATCTTAAGGGCTCCTTTGAAACTTTCGAACGCCTCTGGGGACTCATAAGCCCCGACCTCTAGCACCAAGTTGTGGTACCTCTCCACAAAATTCTTTAGGGGTTCATCATCCCCCTATTTCATCAATCTCAAAGCTCCCACCGTCTTCCTCGGCACACAGGCTCTTTTGAAATGTCGAACAAAAGACTTCCTCAACTGGGAGAAACTAGCAACACTCATTGGGGCCAAGCTTCTGAACCACAAACTCGCCGACCAGCCCAGGGTCAATGGAAACACCTTGCAGATAGCCTCTCCCACCATCCATTGAACCTCCATCATTAACATAAACCTCTCAAGGTGAAACTTAGGGTCAGTATGATCCTTGTAAAGATCCATGGCAGGCATAGTGAACCGCCTGAGGAATCCTGTTGCCAAAAAAATTTCCGTAAAGGGGGAGGCTATCTCTCCGTCCCATATGTCTCATGTCCTTCCTTTCATGTTTTCTTCCCATTTTTTTCATTTCTTTCCTAAACCAACTCTTCATATGATTGTCAGTACTATCGTGCTCTCTCCCACGAGCTCCTTCACACCTACTGCTCCGTGCGCGATATCTCCCGTGACTGGGTATCTTCCGCTCTTCCTCGAGATACTTCCCAGGGCCCCTCCTTTCAAAACGCGGGCTGTTATTAGAAGACTCCGATGTTTCGTCCTCTTCCTCCCACAACTCTTCCGCCGGTAAGGCTCCAGCTATGACTACAGATCTTACCTTTTGAACGTTCCCCCTTTCTCCCCCATCATCCTCATTTATGCCAACAGCCCTGTTCCCTCGGGCTGTCTCATCCCTCCTCTAACTTGGACCAGCTTCAATTCTGTCTTCATTCGTCTTTTCCAGTTTCTCCAGTTTCTCTATCATGGCCTTCATCAAGGCCTGAGTGGACTCCCTTTCTTCCTCATGTTCTCTTCTATCTTCTCCATCTATTTCGTCGTTGAACCCTCTGAAGACCCATGATTCTCGTCCCCTGCCATCATCTTAACGCGTCTATTGCCTTTTTGTTGAACTTCCCACAGACAGTGCCAACTATTGACGGGTGATTTTCATTTTGGGGGTAAATTCAGAACCTTGCTCCTCGAACAATCCACCTTCAACTGTGAATTTGTTTGGTTTGTTGGGAACCAAAAGCAAACTTAGCATAAAACGAGAATAAACACAAAGATTAACAAAGGATTAATGTGGTTCAACGGAATGGATTCAACCTACGTCCACGGGAACAAGGAAAAACTGATTTTATAACTGGATCCGGCTCGTCCGACCTCTTCTTTATTGGAGGTCGAGTGTTGTCGAGCTAGTGTTTTCTCATAGTTTCTTACAAGTAGTACCTCGAAAATGAATTAGCCAACCCCTACAAAAGTGTTCTCAACCTCTTTATATACTAAACGAAAATTACAATATTCCATCATCCTCATGACATCAGCCGCGTGAGCCTATCTTTGTCGAAAGTAAAATCTGCCACTGCCGAAAGTGAAACCTGCCATCTGACATTTCATTAAATCACTCTGTTTTGGGTACTTCCACACGCAATAATTATGATGTCATCCTGTATCTAATCATTTGCTCGGTGGCGTGTGTTAGAGGAGAATCATCAAGTTGCCCCTGCCATATCTGAATTTTATGGAGAGGATGAACTCCCGCGCCAAAATTACCATTCTACATCCGACCTGACCAATACTGCCCCGAGCACATTCCTTTGGTCGGGCAACCGGGGTAAATCTTATCCCAAACTGCCGAGCTCCCGTATCCAGGTCGGAACCAATGTCCTCGGTCTGTGGTCTCAGTATTGCCTTATTCCTCGGGTCGGTAGAATGTTGGATACCGAGCCCGACTACTCTGCTGGATCAGGTATATAGCAATATCCTCGGGCTACAGTGTTCCGAGTGTGAAATTTCCTTCCTGCCTTTCCCGAGCTCTTGATCATACTTAGACCCAAAAATCACCATCAACAAAAGGAAAAAAGAAACTCTGTCGAGATCGTCAGTTCTTCGCTCTTTGCTATTGAGTTTCTGTGTTGTGCTCCATTGACGTGTGATGTCTTCTCCCACAAAAATCTCTTTTGGAGGCTGCAAAATTAGGTTCTGAAACTCTTCATATGTTTTGGGACGAGCTTTGTTTATATAAGAGGTTCGGGAAGTGTTTTCTTGTTAAAAGTCAAGTCTGGATGATTCTAGATAAGCATCTGTGTCATGACGCACATTGGATCACGTCGCGACTCTCATTTCCTTTCTTAGGCGCGTCGCGACGCGCCATGGTGGGCATCACGACGAGCCACCTTCAGCAGCCACTGGATTCGTTTTCTTCATTTTCATGTCACGATGAGCATTATAGCGTCGGGATGCGCGTTTTGACTCCAAATTTGCCCTAAATTGCTTTGTATTTTATCGCTTTCATCCATTGTTGATTCCATTGAGTCTCGATATTATTTTTACTACAAATGAACACAAAACACATCAAGATGCTCATAAAACTCGAAATAACTCATAAAACATCAAGCTATAGGGGCGACAAATATATGCATATTGGTCGCTCATCAAAGATGACGAACGATGTTGTTTCTCTCAAGGAAAAAAATGGCCAAATAACTGTAATAGTTCCAAAGCAACCAGATTCCATTATAACGAGGCAAAAAACATAAAATAGTTTCCATCACTCTATAAGAATGTTGAAAAATTACAGTATCTTGGAGATGACAAGTTGCAAATTTTTCGTGTATGAGGACCTGTAGGAAAAACTACAATAATGGAAAACTTACATGATGTAGAGGGTGATTCTAGTAAGCTTGACATTATTTTTTGGGTAACTATAAAAACATATGTTAACATAAATAAAATACAAGAATCTATTTTAAAGCGGCTGATATATTGTTTCTTGATAGAGTTGCTAGAGAGATTGATTTTACACAAATTGACATTCATAAACATCGTAGGTGTGGAAATGTTATTTTTGGATGCAAATATAGGAAATGTTGTGAAGAGACAGCAGCTGAGAAAATCTATGTGCAGAGATTGTCGGATGAGGATGTTGAAAGGCTTTTCTAGGAGATAACGGGTGAAGATTTGAAAAGTACTTGAGACATCATGTTGGTGAGGAAAAGAATTATTCATGTGTGGTGGAATGCCACACATGATAAAAATGATTGGAAGATGTAAAGGATGTTGTAATCTGGCGGGTATGATTTCATATCAAGTACAGGAAAAAAACTAAAACTGGAAGAATTTAACAAGGCTTTTAAACTTGTATATGAGCAGTTATCCGAGGATATGCAACCTTACTTGTTATATTGGGCAATTTTCCTTACTGGCTATGAACTTCATCGAGACTATATCATTGAGTATTGGAGAGCAGAATAATTTTTCGAGTTCAAAAAGCTTAGACGAGCACGTGACGAAGGACGTGATCTATTGAATCAATTTATCGCTAAATCTTTGATGGAAAATGGTGAAAATGTCACATTATAAGATGTTTGTGTATTGTCAGAGAGCAGCATTAAGGATTTCAAACCAGAATGAGAGTAGTTTCAGAGTTTTGATAAAAGAGACAAAAAAGATTAGAGAAGAATAATGGGAAAATGCAAATAGGCTCTCGTTAATTCGTTTGCGCCAACCCACCTTTCCACAAAAGCCCATTTGTCGTAAAATCCTAACGTTGTTGCTTCGAGAAAGTACATTGGATGAATTTCCCAAGTCATTCTTTGATTGTATGTGCAGCCTTCGACTTATTAACCTGCACAATACGAATATCAATTTGCTTCCACTATCTATCTCCAACTTGAAAAATCTCAATGCCCTCTTATTAAATGATTGTCGTCAATTAGTGCAACTCCCCTCTGAGATAGGAGATCTTTGTAAGCTTGAAATCCTTGATGTACGACGCACTGGAATTCATTGTTTGCCAACTGAAATTGGACAATTGAGTGATCTCAAGTGTCTGAGAGTTTCATTTGTAGAAGATGTCAGGAATCACAACCATGTTGATGCCAGTGCAGTGCAATGATTTATTCTAACTTCATTTCTAGGCATCATTGCTAGGAAAAGTTGATTATTGAAGTACTAGATCCCACTAATAGTAAATGGAATAGCAATGTTGAAGGAATTATTGCGGAAGTTGCTGCTTTGAAAGAACTGACCATTCTCTGTTCTGTAGGAAAGCAAAAACAGAGAGTGGTCAGTTCTACCAAAGCAACAACTTCCGCAACAATTCTTTCGACATTGTGCCTCCATTTACTATTGGTAGGATCCAGTACTTCAATAATCAACTCTTCTAAGCAATGAAGCCCAAAAATCATGTTAGAAAAAATCATCTCCACTACATAGGCATCAACATGATTGTGATTCCTGACATCTTCTACAAATGAAACTCTCAGAAACTTGAGATCACTCAATTGTCCAATTTCAAATGGAAAATAATGAATTCCAGTACATCATATATGAAGGATTTCAATCTTACAAAGATCTCTTATCTCAAAGGGGAGTTGCACTAATTGACGACAATCATTTAAGAGGACAGCATTGAGAACTTTCAAGTTGGAGATAGATGGTGGAAGCAAACTGATATTCATATTGTGCAGCTTCAAGAAGTCGAAGGCTGCACATACAATCAAAGAATGACTTGGGAAATTCATCCAAAGTACTTTCTCGAAGTAACAACATTAAGATTTTACGACAATTAGGCCTTTGTGGAAAGGTGTCTTGGCACAAACGAATTAACGAGAGCCTATTTGCATTTTCCCATCTTCTTCTCTAAACTTTTCTGTCTCTTTTACCAAAACTCTGAAACTACTCTCATTCTGATTTGCAATCATTAATGCTGCTCTCTGACAGTACACAAACATCTTATAATGTGACCTTTTTTTCACCATTTTTCTAGCAAAGATTTAGTGATAAATTGATTCAATAGATTATGTCCTTCGTCACTTCCCCGTCTACGCTTTTTGAACTCGCCGAAAAATTATTCTATTCTCCAACACTCAATGATATAGTCTCGACGAAGTTCATAGCCAGCATGGAAAGTTGCCCAATATAACAAGTAAGGTTACATATCTTCGAATAACCGCTCATATGCAAGTTTAAAAGCCTTCTAAAATTCTTCCAATTTTAGCTTTTTTTCTTGTACTTGGTATGAAATCATTAATCTTACTCGCCTGATTGTTGCATCCTTTACATATGCCAATCGATTTCCAATCATTTTTATCACGTGTGGCATTCCACCACTCATGAATAATTCTTTTCCCCACCAACATGATTTCTCGAGTACTTTTCAAATCTTCCATCCCTATCTCCCCCATAAAAGCTTTTCAGCATCCTCATTCGACAATCTCTGCACATGGATTTACATTTGTTTAATCTCTATCAATGTATCTTTCATCTCACCACTTCTTCTCTGCATTAATCTATATCAATGTATCTTTCAACTTGGAGGACTCCATGCGCATCTTCTTTAGCTTGGGACAATTGAAAATGTTGATGTGTTCCACTGAGCTCCCATATTCTTCCAAATGTTAATTAACTCAGGCAAATCATGAAGTCTTAACCTCTTCAAACTAGGAAGCATGACGGAACTGGAACCAATAATCTCACCCTCGAGTAGGATACATCATATGGCTCTGCAATCTTCAATTGTCAACTCCTATAATTTAGTAAGAAATCCAATCATTGATCTTGTCAAGATGAATTCCAACTTTGGACATGTACACACAAACAAAATTCTAAGCTCCGCCAAGCTCCGTCTTGGTACAGTTCCCTCCCATATGCATGTCAAATTCCACGAAAGATTTACATTTAAGTTCTCCAAGGTTGGAAATACAACTGCAGTATGCTCCTTGTTATTGACAACTGTTTTTATCATTGGGCACTCACTTATTATACAAAACTTCAACCCCTTGATATTACTGAGCCCAAAGTCGGATAGACTCTCAATGTCAATGTGATTATCTAAATAGAAAGCATCACTACAAGCTAATATATGAATAACCGTAAGACATATCTTCTCACCATTTACATTTCTGAAGCATTTATCATGTTGATTATAGTCGAATTCCACAGAGTCTGGAACCCGATAGGTAATGCTCTTGACATTATAGCCAACCACAAAGTTGAATTTAGTTAACTGTTGATCTCTCCATGCCGTACTTTTTTCAAGGAATTCTTTGACATGCTGTGTTTGTGGGAAATGAAAACGTACAGAACTTAAAGTCGTTAAACTGCTGACCTCTGATATGGCATATTCCACATCCTGGTACCATCTTTCATCCCCTGTGAACACAACAATACTAAGAGCTTCCAGTACTTGCAGCCTTGATACAGTGTCTCTTGAAATCAAATTGCAAGGCAAGGAAGCATACTCAGCTTCATCAATATATCCATAAAAGAATACTTCCAAGTATCATAGGGATGCCAAGTTAACTATTTAATCAGGTAGCTTGTAAATTTCAGTGCCGCGAATATCTAGCACTTCTAGAGATACAAGAGAACCAACCTCAGAGGGAAGCATAGTTAAACGTTCACAATCACGTAAAATGAGAATTTGGAGCTTTCGAAGCTCAGAAATTGTGTTTGGTAAAGACTTTATTTTGGTATTCAATAGGTTCGAAATTTTGAGGGAAGTCATGGAGTTGAAAAATGAAGGGGGTGTGCCTCTCAGTTGAAAGTTTCTTTACAGGGATAATATCAAGAGGTTAGAGCAACTAAGTAGGGGTGAGCAAAATCGGTTCCTAACTAAGTGGAACTGGAACCTGCCCAATTAAATAAGGTATCCTAGTAATCAATACCAATTCGGCTCTGGTCCGGTTCTGAATTATCTTATTTATATAATAGATCGAGCCTTACCAGAATCGTAGAGAGCCTCCATTACTCTCCACGTGCTAGGTATATTTATTTGAAGAAGGTTCTTAGGAATCTCAAGATTAAAGCCAACAGACCCCTTCTTCATCCGAGCTGGCCAGTGGATCTGGAAAATTTAAAAGCCATGTATGGCATTATGGGCAAAATTTTGAACTGTGCCTTGATAAATATACCAGTGTATTCGAAGTCATAAGCTAAATATAGGCCACATAATTAGACTCAAGGGATTAGAAAATTTGTATGATACATCCTAGAAAAATTTGAATATGACAAAAAGAAGACAAGAGAACAACTAAGACTAAATTCAATCCCGAAACCGGTTCTAAATTCGGTTCCATAAACCAATTCCACATTCAGTTTCATAAGCCAGTTTTATGGTCCGGTTTCGATTCCGGTCATTTTGGAACCGGAACTGGACCGACTAAAATCGGTTCCTTCAATTTGGAACTGGAATTGGACCGGTTATAACCGGTTCCGGTTCCAAACCCGGAAAATCGATCCGGTTCCGAGTAGAACCAGAACCGGTGCTCACAGCTCACCCCTACAACTCAATGTATTGGGTAGAGTGCAGAGCTCATTATCCATCAAAATACCATCTTGGCCTTTTCCCACGCCTCTAAAGGTGGTTCTCTTAGTCCAACACCAGTTCCCAAGAAGAAATGATCAGCTTTGGGGCTTTTAAGCGGACAGGAGGCCGAACTAATTCCTATATTTAATGATTCAGTTAATCTTGAGTAAGCTCTAAACAGCAATTGACTACCTTGTGCTCTCAACAGAGACTGATCATCATCTGCTACTTATAAGATCCTCAATGCTAAATCTCTAATTAAACCATGCATTGTGATGGTATTACTTGTGATGGTATTACCATCCTCAGTAACTTGCACCAGAGAAGCTTTTGCTAAAACATCAACAATATCACATCCCCTTTTATGTGCATCAGCCTCAGTCCCAGTGATAATGCCTTCCTGGATGCAGGATTCAATCAATTCAACAACAATAACTTCCCGATCTTCTAGAAACAGCCCACATTGAATGAAACAACTCTTTATGTCAGGATCCTTCAACTAGTCGAAGCTGAATTTCATCTTCTGTCAATTTTTTCGGGCCTGATGCAGGATCCTCATCCAGATCTGACATTGGCTCTGTATCTGAGGCAGGTACAATTTCACTGACAACCCCAAAGTGTCCTGATAAATTTGAAGTCATCTCATCTTTACGTCCAGAAATTGAATGTCTATGTGGCTCAGTCATGACCACGGATTCTGGTGCTATAAGTTCTTGTTGAATCACTAGGCTGTCTGCTGCTCCTAATGATGGCACAAATTCACTCCTGAAAGGTGCTTGAGAATAAAACTCAGGCCACCATGTCAAGTGCCCTTCTGGAACAGAACTCATCCGAGTTGCAAGATGAAGAGAGTGAGTGGATAACAAAATACAAGATCCCGAAGCAAGCATGTCTGAAATTAATAATCTGAAGCTCTCCAATTTTTTCATCATTTATTTCACACACATCATCTAGCACAATCAACAATCTCTTACATGGTACATCTCTTCAATCCACCATTTCTCTATATTGGAGTGCTATTGCCTTTACAATTGTTGAAAGATCAAGATTCTTACCAACAGAAAACCAACACCTGAATGGAAAATGGGATTTCATCTTCTCGTCAGTGTAAACTCGTTGAGCAAGAACAGTATTCCCAATTCCTCTAGTACCCACTAGAGGTACAATCCGTACCACATTAACATCACGTAGAAACTCATATATTACTTGATTAATAAACCTATTTTGAAGAAATTGTTAAATATGTTGGCCATGATGCAGTCAACAGTGCCATTTCTCACGGGAGTTCAAGAAAATATGATGAATATCCTCTTTCTAAAATATGTCTTCCAATTTCTTCAAAACATATTTAACAATTTCCTCTACAAGCATCGACTAAGGATTAGCAGGAATCAGAATAACAACAGTGAATCAAATTGGAATTAACCAAAACATTTTTTGAAAAAGCTTTTACGGCAATGAAACATATATTTCTTTATTCTTATAATTCACGATACATGAAAGAGTTGATCATATTACCTGAAAAGCACCGAATCCCATCCAGAAAGATTGCCTGCATCCATCAACTGAACCTTCTCCGGCATATCCTTAAAACGTTTTTCAAGCTGAACAAATTGACCCAAAACCTCATTTCCTTCCTATGCTGTAAGCCTGTAATACAAACGCGGCGCGCCATTGACAAATAGTTCAAAATCCGTGAAGTTAGGTCAAATTCCATGAAGTTTATATATGAACCCATTGAGTCAAATTTTTTGATTTTTAATTAATTTATTTAATACTACTAAGATATTTTTTGTTAAATTATTTATTTATATTTTTTATGAATATTTTTATTATTTGAAAGTAAAGAAATTTATATTTAAGTATATTTTTTATATTATTATTTGTATTTTTTTTTAAAATATATTTTTCTAATATACATTAGAACATTTTTATTATACATAAGTAGTGTTAAATAAATTAAAAAAAACAATAAAAATTAAATGAACCCAAAATAATAACAATAAATATGAAATTTATAATATTTATTAAATAAATTAAAAATAATAAATATTAAAGAGTAAAATATATAAATTTAATAAGAAAATTAATTTTTAAAATAAATATATTCAAGTAAAAAATAACAATACATGTAAATACTTGTAAATGATAAATTTAAAGAAGATGGACACTTTTGTAATTACATAGGGGTCAATGGGGAATTTGCAGGGAAATCATTGCTGTTAATTTATTAGGACTTGTCGAGTGCTGGATGATTGAAGAGAAAAATTCAAAGGACTACCCCCAAGATTTGTTTTAATAACAATACCACCTCATAAGTTGAATTAGGTCTCTCATAAAGTTCAATAACAAATTCACTCACAATTAGGGGAGATAATTTAGGTTAAGGTTCATTTTTTTATTCAATTACATTTGATTTGTTTAAGTCCACTGATTCATTTATTTATTTAGGATTTGTTTTCTTATTTTCATTTACTAGTTATTATTATTTTTCAAATAAGATTTGAAAGAACTCAATGAATGTGGCTTGGTGGCAAAGGGCTTATGATTTAATTGTCAAGTTTTAAGTTTATGAAATATATTTTTATAAAAATTTGGGACAATTGGGATTTTAATTATCCCGCTTAAGCATAGGCCATGTAGTTTGGTGGCCGATGTCCAATGTTTCCAAAAAAAAATAATAAGATTTGGAAAGATATATTTGACTGGAGACGACAATAATATCCACATACATTGGATATCCAATATATCCATCCAATTGAATTGAATAATATTCAACTAAAGTTTAATGAACTTAAATATGGATAATTTTAAATAGTACACCGAAATTCTAAACACACCCCATTTTAATTTTATTTTTTAAAATACCCTCGTTATCTCTAATTCATCCTTCGAATTTTTCTATGTCACTGAGAATTAAATATTTTTTACTCACAAATCTTAAGTCTTAACATTAAAAAAATAAACAAATGATTTTTCTTTAATGTGGGCGAAAATTTATTTGGAAGTAAAGATTTAAGACAATCAACCATAAATCCAAATATTATTAGAAAAGATATTATTGATAGTGATTTTTTACAACGCTCACTCTAAGGGGTCAAAGTTGCTTGTTTTATTATCTGCCCCAGGTGGGTTGAAAGGCCCAAAAGCCCAAAAATAAAAGGAATCTTAGAGAAGGGTAAGGACTCCAGTATGTAATGAGGTGTTATCACTCCGTATGTAATAAGGTGTTCTCTCCAATGAGAGTTTTTGTGGATAAAATAATGATGGTCCCAACCCGACCATATTGATTTATGGATTGGGGATGCTCTGTGACATGATCCAGCCCGATAACAAAGCAAAAGACTCATTACAAATACCAAAATGGCCAATTATGAGGCAGATGACCAAAAGACTCAGAGAAGCAATGGTAGGATTAGTTCAGAGTTTTATGGTCGATTGCAACAAACAAATAGAGACGCATGTGGGCTTCAATAGAGATGGCCCAAAGCCACTTCACTTGGCCCAAATAAGCTTTGAATAAAGCTTCCTAGGCATTTGAAGATTTAAAGACTTGGTATTTTTGTAATTTCGTATTTAGGGGCATTGTTGTCTTTATGCCTTTAGGGTTTCTTTTGTATCACTATTTAAGCTTTCTTTCTTTTTCATTTTGAGAAAACCAACGAAATTTGTAAAACTCAAAAGCTTAAAGCTTTGGCTATGGTCGAATTCTTGTAAAGGATGGATTCCCCTTTTCAAGTTTGAATCGACTTATCTAAGTTTGGCAAACTTAGTGGCGTCTCCATTGGTAGTAAAACACTACAAGGATTCATCTTTAAGGTTCTCAATTGCAAGTTCTTTGTGGGTCTTCTTTCTGGCCTTGGAAGAGTTTTGTTCCTACAAAATCAAATTCGCGGTTCTTGGGGTTCTGTCTGTTGCTTGGGGTTTGCTTGGATTTCGAATCCAAGTGGGTTTCTTGTCATTTGGTATCTAGAGCTCAGGGTTCCAATGTCTGATTTTCCTATCTTTATTTTTTGTTTGATTTTATTTTATTTTCGTTCTTTGTTATTTTCATTTCAGTTCTTGTTGGATCTTGTTTCTGTTTTCGTTTTGTTTATTTCTGGATCCTGCATATCAGTTCATCTTTTTTTTCATTTTACAGTTTTGGGTTTTTGTTGTTGTTCTTCATATCAGTCTGTAATCTTTGTTTATTTCTGGATCTGGATTTTGTTGTGTTCTTCATATAGTTCGTCATATACATTCTGTTTTTTAGCATATGTTGATAAAAATAAGCATGTTATTTGGCTGCTGTGTGTTTTATTTCTCAAACCCTAGTGAAGTGTGAAATCAGACCCTGAAAACTTAGCCTCTAAAATCAGACTCAAAAAAACTTAGCCTTTGAAATCAGACTCTGAAATCAGACCCTGAAAACTTAGCCTCTGAAATCAGACTCTAAAAAACTTAGCCTTTGAAATCACACTCTGAAATCAGACCCTGAAGATTAGCCTATGAAATCAGACCCTAAAATCAGACCCTGAAACTTAGACTCTGAAATCAGACCATGACCAGTAGCCTATGAAATCAGACCCTGAATTCAGACCCTGAAATCAAACCCTGATCAGTCTCTAAACTCGGACACTGAAAATCAACCTCTGAAATTAGAACTTAAATCAGCCTTTGAAATCAGAACCAGAGTATCAGCATCTGACGTTATAAAAAAATGGACTTGAGTGATAATGATCATTTGAGCAAAAAAAAAAGTAAAAAATTGAAATTTTTTTGTTGAATTTAGTTTGTTCCATATTACCTTTTAGGTGCCCGTGGAGGGTATTCCATCAAAATTTCTATAGAGGTACCAAATTTTCTCCCGAAATTGCATACGACCGTGAATTTGCATGCTTATTTTTTTCCATTGTGCTAATTATTTAATTCTTTATTCTAATTACTCTAGCTTAAGTATTATTGATTGAGTCTTCGTCATTATTATTCATGTTCGCATTTTGTTTCCGCTTGTCCCATATATATTATCAGATCTTTGTGTTTCATGCTGGCTTGATGACTAAATTTTGTTTGTATTCTTGGATTGAGTGTGATTCACATTTGAATTGAGGACGAACTCAAGAGTGGTAAAAGGCGGTAATTGTGAGCACAGTATCGGGTAAAAGCCAATAGAGTGCAAACACGAGTGGAGTAATATCATTCGAGTGTAAACACGTGAGATTGTGAGGATTTACATATTTGTTTTACTTTCTTGTTATTTCTAATCTGTTTACTTAGTCTTGAGATGGCAGGTCTAACCACTGATGAAAAGCTTGAGGCTTTGGATATAAAATTTACAGATATGATGGAGAACATGAATACTGCTGTGGAAAGATGTCCAAGAGTGTAGAGAGTATTCAAACTGGTAGCGATCCCAGAGCACCACCACCCCAACATATACCACCACCTCAGAATGTACCACCACTTAATAATGTGTCACCTCGTCGTGTACCACCACATTATGTACCGCCAGATGAAGAGGAAGCTGAAAATGAGTTTGATGATTCTGATGGTCTTGATGATGTTGAGGAGAGATTTCAACATGGGCATGATAGGATGTCTAATATGAGGTTTGATAGGAGGAATGATAGGAGAGATAGACGGTTCGATGATAGAGGTGCATTTGATGCCAGAAGAGAGGATTATGATAGGAGGGGATATGGTAGACGAGGAGATATAGATGGTGATCTAAGTAGCATCAGATCAAGATACCAACATTCCACGGCAAGAATGATCCTGAAGCTTATTTAGAATGGGAAAAGAAAATAGAATTGATTTTCAACTGTCATCACTACTCAGACGAGAAGAAGATCAATCTGCCAGTAATTGAGTTTACCGATTATGCTATGATTGATGAGATCAGCTTGTCTCTACTCGGATGAGAAATTATGAGAGACCGGTTCAGACATGGGCAGAACTTATAGGTCTCATGAGAAAGAGATTTATACCCAGCCATTACTATATGGAATTGTATCAGAAACTACAACACATTTGTATCAGAGGACCTAGAGTGTTGAGGACTATTACACCGAGATGGAAGTTGCCATGATCAGGAAAAATGTAGTTAATGATGCAGAAACTACTATGACACGGTTTCTAAGGAGCTTAAATAGAGAGATTGCCAACATGGTGGAGTTGCATCATTATGTTGATTTGGAGGATATGTTCACATGGCTATCAAGGTAGAAAGGCAACTCAAGAAAAAGTCCACATCTAGATTTGGTAATCAGGCTACTTCTGCATGGAAAGGGAAGTGGGTTCCGAATGAGAAGCGTGATGAAAGCTTTGACAAGCCTAGAGGCGAGTTCAGTGGAGGCTTTAATAAGCCTAGGGCCGAACATAGTGCCAAGGGTAAAGAGGCAGCAGGACCGAGTAAAACTATACCAAACATGAGGGTACCACCTACTAGAACTAAGGATGTCAAATGTTTTAAATGTTTGGGCATGTGACCTATGCTTCAGAATGTCCAATAGACGTACCTTAGTGATTGATAAGAATAGTGGAGATTGTACTCTACTGATAGTGAGGGTGGAAATGAGATGCCAGAGTTTGGAGGTAGTGAACCATGGAGGGAACTGCATCCCGCTTAATAACTTATCATTAGTTGTCATCTTGCTTTGAGTGCACATATTGTAAGAGGATGAAGAGTTGCAGCATAGGGAGAACAAATTCCATACTAGGTTTCGTTTGAAGCAAGAGGTTTAGTAATGATCATAGATGGGGGCAGTTGTACTAATGTTGCTAGCACAACTTTGATTGAGCGATTGGGGTTGAGTTGATTGAGACACCCGAAGCCTTACAAGTTGCAGTGGTTAAATGATTGGGGGAATAAGTGTAACAAGCAGGTATTGTTGAGCTTTACCATTGGACCATACACAGATGATGTCATAGTCAGGTGATACCGAGCAGCAGTGAAGGGGTTATTTAGGGGGTGAATCCGGTAACGCAGCGGAAGCGGTGAAAATCCGATTTTCAGATTCAAAACTTTTTCTCGGATTAATTAAATAAACATATTTATTTAATATTCCAATAATCAAATTATGAAATAAATTCAATAAAACAATTTTAAGTGAATTTACCGAATACCCTTGCTTTGTATTTTTGTCCGTTTTAGTCCGAAATTGATCCAATCAATTTTGAATGATTCTAAATCATTTCTAAGATGAACTTATGATGTTCAAAACATCAAAACACCAAAGCAACAAAATCCCCAATTTTCCTTATCAAGGCCGTGAGCCTCACTTGGTTCAATTTTGTGCATTTGCACTTTCATGCTTCAAGACACATCCAAATGATATCCAATCAACATGAAACTTATATGCATCATATACACACATAAATACACAACATATATGAAAACCCCCAAATTTGGAATTAGTAAGAACCCTAATTTTTCAATTTCCACAAATGGACAAATTAGACCAAATACATTAAATCAATTACTTCAATCATCATTCTTCCATCCAATCCAAGTCTCAACACAATGAAACAACTCAAGATCAAATCTAGGTCATTTAAGAGTGGGTCAATAACTCTAGATTAGCAACATGGTTTCATAAACCTTAAAAGAATGTTACAACTACAATAGTTACAAACTTCCATCATCATACATGCTTTACACTTCACCAAAACTTCCATCAACAAAAACCACAAAGAACAAAGAAGGAAATAACCTAAGGATATCATATATTGAAGCCTAGATCCTAAGGAACAATTTCCTTACTAATAGTAAGTTTGAAAAAACTTACTAAAATCAAGCTTTCCTTGATTTTTCTTTCTTTCTCAAGCTTCCTTTAGTTTCTTCAATGTGTTTATTTTGATAAAGTGTATTAGGTTAAATGTAAAATGAAATGAAAATCAATTTATACTTGTTTCATTTGGCCTTTGCCGAAAAGGCTAACAAAAACAAGGAAATTAATTTCAATTTCATTTCAAGTTTCATTTGGTCAACTTGCACAATATCTTATAAACAACTTTATTAGATATTTATTTTGGTCAACAATGCAACTAACATCATTTACTTTAAATATCCTAACATAAGATATTTATATTTTAATTAATTTAATCATTTAACAATTAAATAATTAATTAATTAATCAAATACAAATATATTAAATATATGTATAATATTTACATTAAATATTAAAAACATATATTCATTTAGGAATAAGTCAAATAACTCATTTTGACTATTAATTAATGTGTATTTAAATTAATCAAGTATTAAATGTAAATACACAATAATTAGGCAAATGACTATCTAGTCTCTTTAGCATGTATCTTGCGTTTAACCATTAAACGACTTTATAAATAATCAATATTATTTATTAATGTTGCTCTAGTGCTCTACGAGTATGTTTCATTATTGAGACTCTCTAGTTCAGGTATATCCGTCACGAAATCCAATTTCGTGTCCATAATCTATCCACCCGTAGATTATGACGATCACGGATAATCTCGCTGAACCATACAGGTCGAGGTCATGGCAAATGTATAATTCCTCCGTCACAGGTATCCGGATAAATCCCAGAGATATAGATGTAAACGTCAAATCTCTATCGGGATTATCCAGTCGACTATTCTATTAGCAATCTCAAAAAAATGTTTAGAACTAGCTTCTAAACTTTACCACGGGCCCATGGTTTTATCTGATTGCTAATCATATGGACTACCTATGCTCTGATACACAGAACTGACGGATCCTATCTTGATACACATAGGACACCCTGAGGATCTATCTACACCCAACGAACAGGCGGAGGTCTGATCTAAATAGATCGGTGACGTGACTGCCGTCTAAGTGTAGAAGATGTCTCATGTGCCCACAATGGCATCTCAAGTCTAAGAATCACAAGTGCTACTCAACCCAAGAAGATTCTTATTGACGCTGGTGTACCATCCATTAAGAATCTTCGGTGAGTCGTTCAGTGTTTATCCGCTATAAACACCTACACGTCTATACTAGTCTCCAAGACTAATGGTTCATTGAGAAACCATTGGAATCATATATTCCAGTATACGACATGTACCGGTCTCAACGGGTTTACTATACTGACCAGTAGTGTAAACCTTGACCAGGAACTGTCTGAGAATGACAACGTCATGATACTCTCAATGTCCGTTGCGACGCTTTTGCAACTGTATCATGACTAATCATTCTAGGGTCATTACGTCTTTACCATATAAAAGAATATATTATATTATAGAAACTGCATATATTATTCATAATAATAATGTTTTACAGAAGTATTTAACAGAAATACAACCGGGAATTGGCGCTCTGAGCACCAACCCCAACAAAATCTCCCACTTGCTCTAGTGCCAATATCGATTGTATCTAATACCCATCGACTCCACGTGTTTATCAAACAACTTCGGAGGTATGGCCTTCGTCAGCGGGTCTGCTACATTATCTTCACTCGGTACCTTGCACACGACAATATCCCCTCGCGACACGATCTCTCGAATGATGTGGTACTTGCGTTCCACATGCTTCGACTTCTGATGCGCCCTCGGTTCCTTTGCTTGCGCAATGGCTCCAGTATTATCACAGTATAACGGAATCGCATTCTCGATACTTGGGACAACTCCCAATTCTGTGATAAAATTCTTTATCCACACAGCCTCTTTTGCAGCTTCAGAAGCTGCAATATATTCCGCCTCAGTGGTGGAATCAGCTGTCGATCCCTGTTTGGAACTCTTCCAACAAACTGCACCTCCGTTAAGGGTAAAGACAAATCCAGATGTAGACTTTCTATCATCGGGATCCGATTGGAAATCGGAGTCTGTATACCCATTAACCTGCAGTTCGTTTCCTCCTCCATATATAATCAACTTATCCTTAGTACCTTTAAGATACTTTAGGATATGTTTAATGGCCATCCAATGGTCATTACCTGGATTGGACTGATATCGACTAGTTACGCTAACAGCGAAACTGATATCAGGCCTCGTACATAACATGGCATACATTATGCTACCCAAACACGAAGCATAAGGTTGGTTAGACATTCTAACCTTCTCATCTTCTGTTTGTGGACACATCTTCTTAGAAAGATGAATCCCATGTCTGAACGGTATGTTTGCTGTCTTACAGTTACCAAAGCTATACCGTTCCAAGATCTTATCTACGTACGTTGATTGGGATAACCCAATCAGCCTCCTTTGTCTATCTCTATAGAGTTTTATCCCTAAAACATAGGAAGCTTCTCCCAGGTCCTTCATGGAGAAATTCTTACAGAGGTACGCTTTCACGCTTTGCAACATACCTAAATCATTCCCAATGATTAGGATGTCATCAACATATAGGACTAAAAATACGACCATGCTCCCACTGGCCTTCTGATACACACAGGATTCTTCCGAATTCTTGAGAAAACCAGACGATCTAATAATCTCATCGAATCGAAGATTCCAACTTCGTGAAGCTTGTTTAAGTCCATAAATGGACTTCTTAAGCTTACATACCATACCCGAGGTTTCGCTGGATGTGAAACCTTCCGGCTGTTCCATATAGATTTCTTCATCAAGAAATCCATTTAGAAAAGCCGTTTTGACATCCATTTGCCAAATCTCGTAGTCATGATACGCAGCTATAGAAAGCAAAATCCGGATAGACTTAAGCATTGCTACCGGCGAAAAAGTTTCATCGTAGTCGACGCCAGGTCGCTGCGTGTAACCTTTTGCTACCAGTCGGGCCTTGTAAGTTTCAACCTTACCGTCAGGCCCGCGCTTCTTTTGTAAACCCATTTACAACCGATAGGAACAATTCCTTCGGGAAGCGGAATCAAGTCCCAAACTTGATTTTCATGCATTGAGTCTATCTCGGATTTCATGGCACTTTGCCATTTCACGGAGTCGATGTCCAACATCGATTCTCTATAGGTGAAAGGATCTGTCTCTTCAAATAAGAGAACATCCAGACTCTTTTCTTGTATCAAATACAAGCGTTCAGGAGGTCTAGATACCCTTTCCGACCTACGGAGTGTGTGTGTTGAAGGTCCTTCATCTACTTGAACTTCAGGTTCCTCCGTTGGTTCGTTGTTTTCAGGTTGGACTTCATCAAGCTCAACCTGTCTATGATCACCTCCTTCTGACAAAAATTCTACTTCTAGAAATTTTGCGAAGCGAGCTACGAACACATTTCGATGCTCGGTATCATAGAACAGATATCCCCTCGTGTTCGAGGGATATCCAACAAACCTAAACTTTTGCCCTCGAGGCGAAAGCTTACTTTGCTGAGTTACCCTGACATAGGCAGGACAACCCCAAACCTTAATATAATTA
Source organism: Zanthoxylum bungeanum (assembly GCA_019454045.1). Taxonomy (NCBI): domain Eukaryota; kingdom Viridiplantae; phylum Streptophyta; class Magnoliopsida; order Sapindales; family Rutaceae; genus Zanthoxylum; species Zanthoxylum bungeanum. The sequence goes on along the minus strand of SKCR01010981.1, from coordinate 75,904 downwards.
AGATTTGGTCTCCTACCGAACCATATCTGATACGGTGTCGTAGGAACAGCCTTTGAAGGAATCTTATTCAAAAGATGTGCGGCTGTTAAGAGACAGTAACCCCATAAGTAATAGGGCAAATCTGTGAAACTCAACATCGATCGGACCATATCCAATAAAGTCCGATTTCTCCTTTCAGATACACCATTGTGCTGTGGTGTACCTGGAGGAGTATATTGAGCGAGAATCCCATTCTCCTTCATATAATCCATGAACTCACCACTCATATATTCACCGCCTCGATCTGATCGAAGGCATTTAATATATTTACCAGTTTGTTTTTCTACTTCATTTCGGAACTCTTTGAACTTTTCAAAGGTTTCCGATTTATGTCGCATCAAATACACATAACCGTACCGTGATAAATCATCGGTAAAGGTAACGAAGTACGAATAACCACTGTGAGCAGTTTGACTTAGTGGACCACATACATCAGAATGTACGAGTTCCAGTAAGTTTGTGGCGCGGTGTCCAACACCAGAAAATGGGGCTTTGGTCATCTTACCCTGAATACAGGATTCACAAGTTGGATAGGACTCAATGGTAAGATCTGATATCAAACCATTCCTAACCAATTGGGTAAGGCGTTTAACGCCAATGTGACCAAGTCTCATATGCCAAAGTTCAGTATTATTAATTACAGGTAAACTACGTTTATTAACTCCAGTATTTAATATATCTTTTGAAGTTTGCAATGTATAATGACCATGCTGGTTTGGACAACTAAGGATCTGAATATTATTTTTATCATATAAATACAAAGAACTATTCTTAATATTAATACAATAGCCTTCTGTATCTAATACAAAAAGTGATATAATATTAGCGACACATCCTGGTACAAAATGACAGTCATATAACAAAAGTGTCCCATTCGGCAATGAGATCTCGCATACTCCCACTGCAACTGCATCCAAAGAGTCTCCACTCCCCGAACAACTGCATCTCTCCAGGCTTCAGTTTCCTACTTTCCTTCAGCACCTGCAACGAATTGCAAATGTGAATGGGACAAGCAGAATCTAAAATCCAGCTGGATGTAACGGCTTCACAAGCCAAAGATAAATCAATAACTGGAAAAATAAAAGTACCTGATGTAAGCTCTGTCTCTCCTCACTTGGGCAATGTAATCAGGACAGTTCCTTTTCCAGTGCCCAACTTTGCCGCAGTGGTGGCATTTGTCTTCAGAAGCCCTTTTGGGCTTTGCAATCTTCGCCTGTTGTTGAGGACCAAAAGCCTCTTCTTCTTCTTGCCTTTCTTGTTCTTTCCCTTGGACCATCCTTGGGAAGAAGCCGAAAGAGAAGTAGTTCTAGGAGGGCGAGTCGGTACTCCCTTCTTAAGGTCCTCTTCTGCCGTGAGCAACATCCTATGTAGCTCCTGGTAGGTACAGACAGTCCCGTGCATGTTGAAGTACATCACGAACTGGCGAATGAAGCTGGCAGTGAACCAAGAATGACACTCCTACCGAGAATGTCATTCAAGATGAGATTATGTTGCCTCAATTGATCGATCAAATCGATCATCTGAAGAACATGTGGGCTGACACTCTGCCCCTCATCCAGACGCGCATGGAACAGTTCCATGGCGACTTTGTGAACAATAACTTGTTCCTGGTTCTCAACGATTGTCTCAATCGCGTCATCATACTATAGGAATCTAACATACCATAGTACTGTTGCTTGAGTTTCGGAGACAGTGAACTAAGGATGTATGATTTAACCCTTAAATCATCATCCTTCCAAGTTTCAAAAACTTGGCGTTCCTCCTCCGAAGCATCCTCGCCCACTGCAAGGGGCAACGGACCCTCAAGAACATAACCCAGCTTCTCGGAATCGAGGACAATCCTCAAATCCAATTCCCAGTCTGCAAAGTTCTCAGCGCCTTTCAGTTTGTTCGCATCAAGCATACGCGCAAACTGATTTTGGATTGTGCCGCCATCGCCAATCTATCATATAGATCACGAAAAACGGTTCGCAGAAATTAAAGCAGTTTCATATAATATCAAAAGCATAAACTAGATCATGGATTTTTAATCTAATATGCCACTCCCACTAAATCATGCAATACTATAATCCCAAAACAGAATACAAATATTTAATAATTAAATTAAATAATAATAGTGAAAAGTGGATCCCGTGAATATATTTCGGCTCACAGCAGAGGCACGGTCTCGCCTACGTATATTCATCAGGTAGACAACTCATTTGTCAATCATTCACTAATGACTCCTAAGTATCCGGTCCTGGCCGTTTTCGTTGTCGCTGCTGCGAAGGCAGGCCCACAAGGAGACGTACCAAGGTTAAACTCGTCAATGATAAACTCAAGTTACTTACGTAATCCTGACAGCTAGGGCACGTTCAGAATTCCGCTTTTACTTGAATTTACCTAGTATCTGATATACATCCGGTATAAATAAATCTTTATCGGCTACATCCTCACAGCAGAGGCACGGTCTCGGATGTAGTCACAAAGAAGTATTCATAAACCGTATTGACAAGACGGACCATATAACATGCATCAAATACATAATTACATTCAAACCTTATTATTAGGGATTTTCCGCTAAGTGTCATACACCCTAAATCTAACCAGTTTAGATCCTAATAAGCATGCACAAAGTCAAGAAAACATGATTAAACATTGATTCAATGAAGGCTAATCATTTTAAGTGGCCTAGAATCAGACTCGCTCTGATACCATTTTGTAGGGGTTATTTAGGGGGTGAATCCGGTAACGCAGCGGAAGCGGTGAAAATCCGATTTTCAGATTCAAAACTTTTTCTCGGATTAATTAAATAAACATATTTATTTAATATTCCAATAATCAAATTATGAAATAAATTCAATAAAACAATTTTAAGTGAATTTACCGAAATACCCTTGCTTTGTATTTTTGTCCGTTTTAGTCCGAAATTGATCCAATCAATTTTGAATGATTCTAAATCATTTCTAAGATGAACTTATGATGTTCAAAACATCAAAACACCAAAGCAACCAAAATCCCCAATTTTCCTTATCAAGGCCGTGAGCCTCATTTGGGTTCAATTTTGTGCATTTGCACTTCATGCTTCAAGACACATCCAAATGATATCCAATCAACATGAAAATTTATATGCATCATATACACACATAAATACACAACATATATGAAAACCCCCAAATTTGGAATTAGTTAAGAACCCTAATTTTTCAATTTCCACAAATTGGACAAATTAGACCAAATACATTAAATCAATTACTTCAATCATCATTCTTCCATCCAATCCAAGTCTCAACACAATGAAACAACTCAAGATCAAATCTAGGTCATTTAAGAGTGGGTCAATAACTCTAGATTAGCAATGGTTTCATAAACCTTAAAAGAATGTTTACACTACACTAGTTACAAACTTCCATCATCATCATACATGCTTTACACCTCACCAAAACTTCCATCAACAAAAACCACAAAGAACAAAGAAGGAAATAACCTAAGGAATATCATATATTGAAGCCTAGATCCTAAGGAACAATTTCCTTACTAATAGTAAGTTTGAAAAAACTTACTAAAATCAAGCTTTCCTGAATCTTTCTTTCTTTCTCAAGCTTCCTTTAGTTTCTTCAATGGTGTTTATTTTGATAAAGTGTATTAGGTTAAATGTATCATGAAATGAAAATCAATTTATACTTGTTTCATTTGGCCTTGGCCGAAAATGGCTAAGACAAAACAAGGAAATTAATTTCAATTTCATTTCAATTCATTTGGTCAACTTGCACAAATATCTTATAAACACTTTATTAGATATTTATTTTGGTCAACAAATGCAACTACATTATTAACTTTAAATATCCTAACATAAGATATTATATTTTAATTAATTTAATCATTTAACAATTAAATAATTAATTAATTAATCAAATACAAATATATTAAATATATGTATAATATTTACATTAAATATTAAAAACATATATTCATTTAGGAAATAAGTCAAATAACTCATTTTGACTATTAATTAATGTGTATTTAAATTAATCAAGTATTAAATGTAAATACACAATAATTAGGCAAATGACTATCTAGTCTCTTTAGCATGTATCTTGCGTTTAACCATTAAACGACTTTATAAATAATCATATTATTTATTAATGTTGCTCTAGTGCTCTACGAGTATGTTTCATTATTGAGACTCTCTAGGTTCAGGTATATCCGTCACGAAATCCAATTTCGTGTCCATAATCTATCCACCCGTAGATTATGACGATCACGGATAATCTCGCTGAACCATACAGGTCGAGGTCATGGCAAATGTATAATTCCTCCGTCACAGGTATCCGGATAAATCCCAGAGATATAGATGTAAACGTCAAATCTCTATCGGGATTATCCAGTCGACTATTCTATTAGCAATCTCAAAAAAATGTTTAGAACTAGCTTCTAAACTTTACCACGGGCCCATGGTTTTATCTGATTGCTAATCATATGGACTACCTATGCTCTGATACACAGAACTGACGGATCCTATCTTGATACACATAGGACACCCTGAGGATCTGTCTACACCCAACGAACAGGCGGAGGTCTGATCTAAATAGATCGGTGACGTGACTGCCGTCTAAGTGTAGAAGATGTCTCATGTGCCCACAATGGCATCTAAAGTCTAAGAATCACAAGTGCTACTCAACCCAAGAAGATTCTTATTGACGCTGGTGTACCATCCATTAAGAATCTCTCGGTGAGTCGTTCAGTGTTTATCCCTATACACCTACACGTCTATACTAGTCTCCAAGACTAATGGTTCATTGAGAAACCATTGGAATCATATATTCCAGTATACGACATGTACCGGTCTCAACGGTTTACTATACTGACCAAGTAGTGTAAACCTTGACCAGGAACTGTCTGAGAATGACAACGTCATGATACATCTCAATGTCCGTTGCGACGCTTTTGCAACTGTATCATGACTAATCATTCTAGGGTCATTACGTCTTTACCATATAAAAGAATTATTATATTATAGAAACTGCATATATTATTCATAATAATAATGTTTTACAGAAGTATTTAACAGAAATACAACCGGGAATTGGCGCTCTGAGCACCAACCCCAACATGCAGGACATATTCTTTGGTCAACCGTGGCTGTTTGATAAGAAGGTTACTCATGATGGGTCAAGAACAAGTACTATTTTCAGCATAAGGGGGAAAACCCATTACATTATACCCACTTTACACCTGCACAAGTCCATGAAGATCAGGTTAAGTTGCAACTTGAACGTGACAAAGATAGAGCGAAGGGAAACACCACATTGGGTGAGACTAGTGAGAGTGATGTATCTGGTGAGAAAAATAAGGTCAAGGCCGTGGGAGTTCCCAAAGGGAGTGTGAGTGAACGTGATGGGGAAACAAAATGGAGAGTTAAAAAGTGTTTATACATGGGTGAGGGTGAAGCGATGAAAGAGTTCAAGGCTAGCAAGCTCATGCTATTATTAGTCTATAAGGATCCTCATATCTATTTTACTAACACTGAGTCTTTGCTTCTTGTGTCTATTTCATCTCTTTTGCAGGATTACAGTGACGTACTGACAGAGGACATACCTAGTGGGCTTCCACCCATTAGAGGTATTGAGCACCAGATAGACTTCATACCTGGAGCAGTCATTTCTAACAGACCTACTTATAGGAGCAATCCCGAGGAGACAAATGAGCTACAAAGGCAAGTACGAGAGTTGATGGACAAGGGGTATATAAGGGAAATCATGAGTCCTTGTGCAGTACCAGTGCTTCTAGTTCCTAAGAAAGATGGTACGTGGCGTATGTGCGTTGATTATCGAGCTATCAATAATATTACGGTAAAGTATCGTCACCCCATTCCTAGACTAGATGACATGCTGGATGAATTTCATGGTTCCAAAATTTTTAGTAAGATTGATTTAAAAAGTGGATACCATCAAATTCGCATAAGAGAGAGAGATGAGTGGAAAACTGCATTTAAGACTAAGTATGGCTTGTATGAATGGTTAGTTATGCTATTTGGTCTTTCAAACACACCTAGCACATTTATGAGATTGATGAATCATGTTATGCGTGCATTTTTAGGTAGGTTTGTTGTGGTTTATTTTGATGATATCTTAGTTTACAGTAAAACAGTAGATGAGCATGTTATGCATTTGAAGCATGTTCTTGATGTGTTAAGGCAGGAAAAACTGTATGCTAACTTTGATAAATGCACTTTTTGTATGGATAGAATTATTTTCCTTGGATTATTGTGAGTGCAGATGACATCGAGATAGATTCGGAAAAGGTGAAGGCAATTCAGGATTGGCCAATACAAACAACAGTGACAGAAGTCAGAAGCTTCCATGGATTAGCAAGCTTCTACCGTATATTTGTTAAAGACTTCAGTAGTATTGCAGCACCACTGACTGAAGTAGTGAAGAAGACTGTTGGCTTCAAATGGGGTGATGAGTAGGAGCGTGCATTCTAGGATCTGAAAATGAAGTTGTGCAGTGCACTAGTCTTGGCACTACCCAACTTTGAGAATACAATTGAGATTGAGTGTGACGCATCCGGGATAGGCATTGGAGCGGTTTTTATGTAAGAAAAGCTACCAATAGCTTACTTTAGTGAGAAGCTGAATGAAGCAGTTTTGAGGTACCCCACATATGACAAGGAGTTGTATGCGCTAGTGAGAGCCCATGAGACTTGGCAGCATTATTTGTGGCCTCGAGAGTTTGTGATCTATACAGATCATTAATCATTGAAGCATATGAATGGCCAAGGTAAGCTGAACAAACGACACGCAAAATGGTTAGAGTTTGTTGAGACATTTCCATATGTAATCCGCTACAAACAAGGTAAGGAAAACATTGTCGCCGATGCACTATCGCGAAGGTATATTTTACTTACTTCATTGAGTGCAAGAATGCTTGGGTTTGAATTTATTAAAGAACTTTATGCTAGTGATATTGACTTTAGTACTATCTATGCTGCATGTGAAAAGTCTGATTTTAGCAAATTCTACCAACATGATGGGTTTCTGTTTAGGGAGAATAGATTATGCATTCATATTTGTAGTATGCGTGAGTTGTTAGTGATGGAAGCACATGTGGGAGGTTTAATGGGGCATTTTGGCATTGTCAAAACCTTAGGGGTATTGAGTGAACATTTTTATTGGCCTAAAATGCGAAGAAATATTGAGCGTTTGTGTGATAAATGCTTAACTTGTAAACATGCTAAATCTAAGGTTATGCCTCATAGGTTGTATACACCATTGCCTATACCTAGTGATCCATGGGTAGATGTATCGATCGACTTTATCTTGGGTTTACCTAGGACTAAGAAGGGTAGAGATTCCATCTTTGTAGTGGTTGATAGGTTCAGTAAGATGACATACTTATATCATGTCATAAAACTGATGATGCCACTAATATTGCTGATTTATTCTTTAGAGAAGTAGTACGACTCCATGGGATTCCACGGAGTATAGTTTCAGATCGTGATGTCAAATTCCTTAGTCACTTTTGGAAAGTTTTATGGGATAAGTTTGGAACTAAACTTTTGTATTCTACTACTTGCCACCCCCAAACTGATGGCCAGACCGAGGTTGTTAATAGGATTTTGACTCAGTTATTGCGTACTATTATCAATAAGAACTTAAAAACCTGAGAGGAATGTTTGCCTTTTGTTGAATTTGCATATAATCGTAGTATTTATTCCTCTACATCTTACTCACCATTTAAAATTGTTTATGGTTTTCAGCCACTAACTCCATTAGATTTGTTACCTTTGCCTGTTGATGGGCATGCGAGGCTAGATGGAAAAAGGAAAGCCGATTTGGTGAAGCATATACATGAGAAAGTAAGAGAGCAAATACAACGAAAGAATGAGCAATATGCTTCTCATGCTAATAAGAGAAGGAATCGTGTGGTATTTCAGCCTGGAGATTGGGTTTGGGTACACATGTGCAAAGAGAGATTTCCTGAACAATGTAAATCTAAGCTACAATCGATATGGGATGGTCCATTTCAAGTCTTGGAACGGATTAATGACAATGCATACAAGCTGGATTTACAAGGTACGTTTAATGTGTCTGCTACATTTAATGTTTCTGACTTAACTCCTTTTAATGCAGGTATAGATTCGAGGTCAAATCCTTAAAGAGGGAAGGGATGACATGATCCAGCCTGATAACAAAGCAAAAGACTCATTACAAGTATCAGAAGGGCCAATTACGAGGCAGATGACCAAAAGACTCAGAGCAACAATGGCGGGATTAGTTCAGAGTTTTATGGCCGATTGCAACAAACAAATAGAGACGCATGTGGGCTTCAATAGAGAGGGCCCAAAGCCACTTCACTTAGCCCAAATCAGCTTTGAATAAAGCTTCTTAGGCATTTGAAGACTTAAAAGACTTGGTATTTTTGTAATTTCGTATTTAGGGGCATTTTTGTCTTTATGCCTTTAGGGTTTCTTTTGTATCACTATTTAAGCTTTCTTTCTTTTTCATTTTGAGAAAACCAACGAAATTTGTAAAACTCAAAAGCTTAAAGCTTTGGCTATGGCCGAATTCTTGTAAGGGAGTGATTCCCCTTTTCAAGTTTGAATCGACTTATCTAAGTTTGGCAAACTTAGTGGTGTCTCCATTGCTAGCAAAACACTACAAGGATTCATCTTAAAGGTTCTCAAGGGAAAGTTCTTTGTGGGTCTTCTTTGTGGCCTTGGAAGAGTTTTGTTCCTACAAAATCAAATTCGCGGTTCTTGGGGTTCTGTCTGTTGCTTGGGGTTTACTTGGATTTCGAATCCAAGTGGGTTTCTTGTCTTAAGTATTATTGATGTATGGATTGAGGATGTTCTGTTTATTTGAGTACCTCCAACCCGATGATGTTTCATTTGTATGGTATGAAGAACCTGACCTGAGGAGTTTTGACGGAGTCGATGTCCAACATCGTTTCTCTTTAGGTATAAGGGTTTGTCTATTCAATTAAGAGAACATCGAAACTCATTTATTATATCAAACACAAACGATTAGGAGTTCTAGATACCCTAACGGATCTACAGAGAGTGTGTGTGATGAAGGTTCTTCATCTACTTAAACTTCATGTTCCTCCAGTGGTTCGTTGGTTTCAGGTTGTACTTTATCAAGCTCAATCTGTCTATGATTACCTCCTCCAAACATAAATTCTATTTCTAAAAATTCAGTGAAGTAAGCTACGAACATATTTCGATGCTCGGTATCATGGAACAAATATCTTTTCGCATTTGAAGGATATCCAACAAACCTAACTTTTTATCATCAAGGAAAAAGTTTATTCTGTTGTGCCATCCTGACGTATGCATGACAACCCAAAATCCTAATATAATTAAGATTCGATTTCCTATTAGTCCATATCTCATACGGAGTCGTAGAAACAACCTTGGACTGAATCTTATTCAAAAGATGAGCGATAGTTAAAAGAGCATAACCTCATAAGTAATATGGCAAATCTATAAAACTCAATATAGATCGGACTATATCCAATAATGTCCGGTTTCTCCTTTCAGAACTTCATTGTGCTATGGAGTACCCAGAGGAGTATATTGAGTAATAATCTCTAAATAATCAGTGAACTCACCACTCCTATATTCACCGTCTCGATTCGACCGAAGACATTTAATATATTTTTTCAGTTTGTTTTTCTATTTCATTACAAAATTCTTTAAACTTTTCAAAGATTTCCAATTTATGTTTCATCAAATAAACATAACTGTACCGTGACACATCATCGGTAAAAGTAAAAAAGTATGAAAAACCAATGTGAGCAGTCTGACTCATGAGACCACATACATCAGAATGTATGAGTTCCAATAAGTCAGTGGTTCAATGTCCCACACATGAAAATGGGATTTTGGTCATTGTACCATGAATGCAAGATTCAAAAGTCGGATAGGGTTCAATGGTAAGATCTTGAATCAAACCATTCCTAACCAACTGAGTCAGGTGTCTAACGCGTATATGACCTAACCACATATGCCAAAGTTTAATATTATTTATTTTAGACAATTTACGTTTATTAATCCTAGTATTCAAGATATCTCGAGAAATATACAAAATATAATGACCATGCTCATTTAAACACACAAGGATTTGAAAATTATTTTTATCATATAAATACATGTAATATTTCTTAATATTTACATGATATTCCTCTGTATCGAATACAAAAAGTGATATAATATTAGCTACGCATCCTTGTGCAACATAGTAGTCATATAACAAAAGTCTCATACTGGGCACGAGAATCTCGCATAATCCCACTACAACCTCATCCAGAGAGTCACCAATCCTGAAACGTAATTGCATATCTCTAGATTTTAGTCGTCTATTTTCCTGCAGCACGTGCAATGAATTGCATATGTGAACAGGTTAAGGTGAATCTAAAATCCAACTAGATGTGATTGCTTCACAAATTAAGGAGATATCATTAACATGAAAAATAAAAGTATCTGATGTCGATGCTATTTCCTTCTCGATCTGGTCCAGGTAGTCTGATTGATTCCTCTTCTAGTGCCCGATCTTACTGCAGTGGTGGCATTTTTGTCTTCAGAAGCTCTCTTGGGCTTCGCTATCTTGCTCTGCGGAGGAACATTGAAACCATTTTTTTTCTTTCTCTTATTCTTCTTCCCTTTCAGCCTGGATCGGGAAGAAGCGAAAATTGAAGTGGGTTTCAGATAGGCCTGTGCTTGGATCGTATCGGGTCAGAGCCGATCCGATAATATCGAATCAAATCAGATTGGATCTGGCTCCGTAATCCGATCAAATCGTGTTTATTTGGTTCGTCGAATTTCAAATCAAAACAAATAAATTTGATAACTATTATATCAAATTGAATTTTATCCGATTTGATAAGGAATCTGAATTCGAAAGAGAATCCAATTTAATAACGGATTTGAATTCGATAGATAATTCGATTTGATAATAAATCCGAAAGTAGATTCAATTTAATAACATATCCGATTCTATAATGGATCCGATTAGATAAAATTAATCTGAAAATTTATAAATTCATATCAATTTTATCGAATCGAATTGGATAATTTAAAATTCAATTTTTACGAGCTCTACAAAAAATAAACACATAAGTCTAAAATTTAAATTTTGAAATATAAATTATGTCTTTGGTCTATCTTTATTTTTTCAAATTTTTAATGTTTAAATTATATATTCAGATATGTCATTTGAATATGATTGAACTATGAATAAAATGTCATCGAATGCGACAAGATGCATGGGACAGCCTGTAATTATTTGATGTTATTTATATATTTATCTTTATTTTAATTGTCGTTGACCCAATTTTCTTTTAGTAAACTCATTTTTGCTTCATGTAAGAAACAGCTTCTTCAACATCTTGAGCAGAATCCAAGAACAACGATTGGCCGATAATAAAAGCAATTTTTCAGGTTTGTTCTAAACTTTATTTCACTTGAAAATAATTTATTTGACTTTTGCTAGAGCGATGTAAAATTATCAAATGGATTAGATTTAAGTGCTGTAATTACAATCCATGTGAAAAATGTTCTTTCTGCTTTTAAAAACTAAGCTTATGGTAGAATCTTGTATCTGAATTTTGATGATAGTGGAAATTGACTGTGGCAAAGGAAAAAGTTGTAAAAATGAAAAAACTTTTTTCCAAAAATGTTTTTTGAAAACAGTTTTCAAAAACGAAATTAATATCCGTTTTTCCATTTCTGTGTTCCTAACTTTTTGCTACATCAAAGAGTTATGTTTGCTAATTACTAATAGTAATCAAGGGATTTTTCTGTAAATATAATGTGTGTTGGTGAAATTGTGTTCATTAGGAATACGGAATCAGTTAATAATGGATTTTCAAGGATCAGATGGTTGAATATATTGAAATTAATCTTAAAAGGGCAGAAAGCTTAACTTTTAAAACCATGCTTGCTCAGCAAAGGAGATTAGTAATTATTAAAAGTAATACTACATTTATAAACTAAATTAGCATTTAAAGCCAATATCAGTGTTGTTGTGATGTAAAGATTATGAAATGAAGAAGAAGAAGAAGAAGTTTATTCTATATCAATGGCATTGCATGATTAAAGATTATGTAACTGCAAGTTGATAGAAGTATTGACACATTTTCTCATTTATTTAGTACAATTTATAATTTATAACCATCAATCAACTTTTATTGTAGCATAATAAAAATTTGAAAATGACTATTTTTGTGTGAGGATGAATGAAGAGAGAGTTATTTCTCAGCTTATATATAAATATAATAGATAGATAGATTACAAGAAATATTTATCTTCATCTTAAGAAATTATTGTCAAGCGGTCTTCAAGATTTGAGAGCATATCAATATCATCCCACTGTAGTTCATCCCACCACCACTTCTCTGCTTCAATCTCTATCAATGTATCTTTCAACTTGGAGTTGGAGGAGGACTCCATTAATATTTGAGAGCATATCAATATTATTGTTTTCAAAATGTTTTTTGAAAACAATTTTCAAAAACGAAATTAATATCCCTTTTTCCATTTCTGTGTTCCTAACTTTTTGCTACATCAAAGAGTCATGTTTGATAATTACAAGATAGAATATGCATATCAATATTTTATATAAAGTTTCACAATCAGCTAAGAATAAAAATTATATTCTTTTTAGTCGTAATAATATAAGGGTGTTTTTTGGGTGGGTTTTTTTTTTTTTTTTTTGTTTTTTTAAATTTAAATGGACTTATTAACTCATAGGATTTTGGTGATTGTTCATTGTACCAGTTACAAATTCATTCTGTTTTAGCTCAGATAGCATGGACAGCTAATTTTTACTGTAAAATTTGGTTTTATTGCTTTATGCTGCAAAATACTAATATTAATCAAGGGATTTTTCTGTAAATATAATGTGTGTTGGTGAAATAGTGTTCATTAGGAATACAGAATCAGTTAATAATGGATATTCAAGGAGCAGATGGTTGAATATATTGAAATTAATCTTAAAAGGGCAGAAAGCTTAACATTTTATAAACTAAATCAGCATTTAAAGCCAATATCTGAGTTGTTGTGATGTAAAGATTATGAAATGAAGAAGAATAAGTTTATTCTATATCAATGGCATTGCATGATTAAAGATTATTTAACTGCCAGTTGATAAAAGTATTGACACCATAGAAGCACCAGTTCTCATTTATTTAGTTTTGATAGGTCATGTTTTATTTTGTATGAACTTCGTAATGATTCCTTGTTCAACAATATTTGGCAGGATGGAGGCCGCAATAATTGCACAAGCAGTTGGGCAAGCAGCTGGTTCAACGGTTGTGCCGGGAATTCAAGGTAGCAAAGGCATATTCGACTGTTTGAAACGTAAATATGGTTATGTGAAACACAAGGAGAAGAATTTTGCCAAGCTTAAAAAAGAGGAAGAATGTTTATGTGATGAAGAAGATAGAGTCATGGAGGATCTGCGTGGAAATAAACTGAGCATGAAGATGACGCGTGGATGTGAAACCTGGTTCGAGGATGTTAACAAAATGAAAGATGAGATCAAAACATTGAAGACCAACTATCAAAAGACCAGCAGCTGCTTTTGTGGACTATGCCCAGTTCATACTCTCCTGAAGCTTGGTAAACGAATTGTGAAGATGACGAACGACATCGTTTCTCTAAAGGAAAAAATTGGACAAATGACTGTAATGGTTCCAAAGCAACCAGATCTCTTTATAAGGAGACATGCAAAGAATATAAAACAGTTTCCATCTCTCTACAAGCATGTTGAAAAACTATTGGAGTTTCTTGGAGATAAGTCAGATAAGTTGCAGATTTTTCGTGTATGGGGACCTGAAGGAGTTGGAAAAACTACAATAATGGAAAACTTGCATGATGCAGTGGGTGATTCTGGTCAATTTGAGATTATTTTTTGGGTAACTATAAAAACAAATGTAAACAAAAATGATATACAAGAATCCATTTTAAAGCGGCTGAATATAAACATGGAAAAAGCCGATGAGCATAGTAGAGCTCACATCATTTCTGAAGAATTAAAGAACAAAAAGTATGTATTGTTTCTTGATGGAGTTGCTTCAGAGATTGATTTTACACAAATTGGCATTCATAAACATCATACACTTGGAAAGGTGGTTTTTGCATGCAGATATAGGAAATGTTGTGAAGAGATAACAGCTGAGGAAATCCATGTGCAGAGATTGTCGGATGAGGATGCTGAAAAGCTTTTCTGGGAGATAGCGGGTGAAGATTTGAAAAGTTTTCGAGACATCATGTCGGTGGGGAAAAAAATTATTTATGAGTGTGGTGGAATGCCGCACGTGATAAGAATGATTGGAAATCGATTGGCGGATGTAAATGATGCAGCAATCTGGCGGGCAAGATTGGATGATTTCATATCACCAAGTACAGGGAAAAAGCAAAAATTGGAAGAATTTTACAAGGCTTTTAAACTTGTATATGAGCAGTTATCCGAAGATATGCAACCTTACTTGTTATATTGGGCGATTTTCCCTGGTGGCTATGAACTTCATCGAGATTATATCATTGAATGTTGGAGAGCAGAACAATTTTTCGTCCAGTTCAAAAAGCTTAGACGAGCACGTGACGAAGGACATGATTTATTAAATCAATTTATTGCTAAATCTTTGCTGGAAAAGGGTGAAAAATTGTCACATTATAAGATGTCTGTGTATTATCAGAGAGCAGCTTTAAGGATTGCAAATCAGAATGAGAATAGTTTCAGAGTTTTGGTAAAAGAGACAGAAATGATTAGAGAAGAAGAATGGGAAAATGCAAATAGGCTCTCGCTAATTCGTTTGCGCCAACCCATCTTTCCAAAAAAGCTTAATTGTTGTAAAATCTTAACGTTGTTGCTTCGAGAAAGTACTTTGAATGAATTTCCCAGGTCATTCTTTGATAGTATGTGCAGCCTTCAACTTCTTGACCTGCACAATACGAATGTAAGATTGCTTCCAACATCTATCTCCAACTTGAAAAATCTCAATGCCCTCTTCTTAAATGATTGTCGTCAGTTAGTGCAACTCCCCTCTGAGATAGGAGATCTTTGTAAGCTTGAAATCCTTGATGTACGACGCACTGGAATTCATTGTTTGCCAATTGAAATTGGAAAATTGAGTGGTCTCAAGTGTTTGAGAGTTTCATTTGTAGATGATGTCGGGAATCTCAACCATGTTGGTGCCAGTGCAGTGGAGATGATTTCTTCTAACATGATTTCTAGGCTTCATTGCTTAGAAGAGTTGATTATTGAAGTACTAAATCCCACCAATAGTAAATGGAGGCACAATGTTGAAAGAATTGTTGCAGAAGTTGCTGCTTTGGAAGAACTGACCACTCTCTGTTTCTGCTTTCCTACAGTCGAATGCTTACAGAATTTTATGGAAATTAGCAGATCATCGAATGGGAATAACATATTGTGGGGAGGAAATGGCTTCAGATCATTCAATATCCTTGTAGGTTATCAGCAAAGAAACAGTCCTGTTGCTGAATGTGACATCTCTGAATGCTCAGCTGAAAAGCATTTGAGATTTTCAGCGGGTGTAGGAATAATTGCTGATGAAGTGAAAATCATATTGGAGCAAGCACATTCTTTTGAGCTGATTGATCATCATGATGCTGTCAATTTATCTGAATTTGGTGCTGATAAATTAAGATGGCTGGAAACTTGCATGATTGAAGACTGCAAGGAAATGACAAGCATCATCGACGGCAACTTCACAAGAGGTGTTGCATTTCAATGCTTAAGAAAGTTGCACATAAAGAATCTTCCGAAGTTGGTACACATTTGGGAAGGGTCTATAGCATGTGAAAGCCTCAAAAACCTTACAACTTTGATGGTGAAAAAATGTCACAGTCTGAAAATACTCTTCTCAAAGGAGATGATCCCACAACTTAACCGGCTACAGTGTCTGCAAGTTGAGGACTGTGAAGTAATTGAGGAGATTATTGAGGCTGGAAGTGTAGTTGATTCTGGGGCATTTCCGAAATTGAAGACTTTGGAGCTGACTTCTTTACCAAAGTTGTCTACCATCTGCAGCAGTGTGTCAGCGGCATGGCCTTCTTTGGAGACTATAAAAATCAAGACATGCGAGGAGCTGAAAAGTTTCCCATCTACCTTCAAAAATGTTACCAAGTTGAGAGTGATCATGTGTGCTCAGAATTGGCTGGACCAGTTAGATTGGCAAGATGACACTGATCTTAAAGACCGATTTCAAAGATTGCACCGAGCGATTTGAGGTACGCAAATACACATGGACTTTAAATGTATTCTCCTATATCAGTATGTTCTCAGGAAATAGGATAGTTTAAGTGCTTTACATCAAAATATTATTTGTGCTGGTGACTGAATTTAGTATCCGTAGTTTGTGCAGATTCTCTTGGCTTTTGGTGGGCAGCTGATGGTTGTATGTTTTGTTTTCTCTGTGATGGTTACGATGACACAGTTTATAGCTGGTGAGCTGATCACCAAAGTCTACTGAGTTTGCGGAACTTCCTATATTCACTGAATAATCTTTTTCATAATTGATGCTGTGACAATGCAGAATTAAGATTTTGTGTTTCTGATTAGCTGTATGTATATGAGTTGAATGTGGTTTCCTCGTCAGAATAAAGTTGATAGCAGATCAAGTTGGTGACTGGAGAAGCAAAAATCTTTGTTGATTATTGGGACTGTGATTTTGGTTTCTTATGTTGTCTTTCTACTGTTGCTGTGTTCGTAATCAATATTATCTTTAAATATTTTGGGCATTAAAAGCTTTAAATTTTTATTTTTATTTATTTTTTAGTTTGGAAATGTTACTTAATTAGCGTCTATCAAGAGATTTCAAATACTTTAATATAATTTTAAACACTTTGAAATAGACGCTCATCAACGAAAATTTTTGAACTCTCCTCACCCCTTTGCGTTTTAAATAATTATAAGTAATATTATTTACAACCTATCAATTCATTAATCCTTATCAAACTCTTAATTAGCATAATATTTATTCTCATTACAGAGAATCTCCCTCAACTCTCAAATCGTAATTACATCAACAATTGAGCTTTTAATCTAAAAAAATGACCCGAAAAGTAACTAGCTTAAAATAATCAACTGAAGTCCTTTTTACACTTCACTACAATCCTTCAACAATGAAAATTATCAACTCTTACGGGTTTATGTGTAGATTTATTTTGATTTAATACGTTTGATTTATGATTAATTTTTATTCAATTTTGGACCATGCCGCATCCTCCTGATTGCCGTTATTATTGCTATCGGTAGTAGTTCGACAGTTAAGGCAATAATTCATACTTAATGGTAGGTGATTAATATTCAGTAAATATAAAATCAGACTATTGCATTATTTTAAAAACAACAAGATTAATGTACTCTACTAGAGTTTGATAATTGATATTGTCCGTATAATGCATGTATGTTATTAGTACAAAATTATAAAAAGTCCTATTTTTCATTTATTTATTGAACAAACAAACCAATACAGATATGAAATTGATGTTTAAAAATTCAAACATCTCAAAAAAGCTCATTTAGATTACTTAGTGATGAGCACGAGGTCTTCTCCAACAACCATGCTTATATTATTCAAGCTATAAATTTGAGGTTTCAATGTTGGAATTGAAGGCTCAACATCTCAAAATTTGTTATCTAAAATCTTTTCAACCTAAGAAAAACTTATTCCATCACTTACCGTACTTATTAAATAAGTATCTGAATGCAAGTTAAATCAACCCTTAAACCACCACCTTTTAATAATATTGATACTTAAATAAACTTATCACTACTCACTATTTGAAAATGATAAAAAATGACAAAGTCTTTCATCCGATATACACAGAGGATTACAATAATATAACAATATTTTATTTTGGACATAATTCACACACCACTAAAGACTCTTGCTAATGGGAAACAATTTACTTACACCTGCGAAGATCAGCTTCCGAGAGGATCTATTTTAAATTCGCTTCTGAAAGAAAAAGAAGAAAATATCAGAATACTGAATACTAAAAAACAAAAATTCTGCATATTATATATGCAGGAACGTCAGAATGGGAGTCAAATAGTTAATTAACTTAATAGCCCGCTAGCACAACTTATAATTTATAACAATCGACAAACTTTTATTATAGCATAATAAAAATTTGAAAACAACTGAACATCTACCCAAAAGTTGCAACTAAAACCTTTTTTGTTATGGAATTGAAGAGTCATTTGTCATCATTCCTAATTAAACACCCTTACTCAACTCCCCAAGAGTTGCAACAATTAAAACTTTTTCTGTTATGTAATGGAAGAGTCCATTGTCATTACTCTCAAATAAACACCCCTACTCAGTAGTCATAATGGTAACCATTGAAATAAAGAGAGAGCTTGATGAATGAGGAGAGAGTTATTCCTCAACTTTTATATATCCATTACAACAAATATTTGTCTTTATACTTACTTGATCTTAAGAAATTATTGTCAAGCGGTCTTCAAGATTTGAGGGCATATCAATATCATCCCACTGTAGTTCATCCCACCACTTCTTCTCTACTTTAATCTCTATCAATGTATCTTTCAACTTGGAGGACTCCATGCCCATCTTCTTTAGCTTGGGACAATTGTAAATGCTGATGTGCTCCACTGAGCTCCCCACATTCTTCCAAATGTTAACTAACTCAGGCAAATCGTGAAGTCTTAATCTCTTCAAACTAGGAAGCATGACGGAACTGGAACCAATAATCTCATCCTCCAGTAGGATACTTCCTATGGCTCCGCAATCTTCAACTGTCAACTCCTCTAATTTAGTGAGAAATTCAATCATTGAGCTTGTGAAGATGAATTCCAACTTAGGACATGTACGCACCGACAAAATTCTGAGCTCCGCCAAGCTCCCTCTTGGTACAGTTCCCTCCCATATGCATGTCAAATTCCACAAAAGATTAATATTTAAGTTCTTCAAGCTTGGAAATACAGCTGCAGTATGTTCCTTGCTATTGACAACTGTTTTTATCCTGGGGCACTCACTTATTATACAAAACTTCAACCCCTTGATATTACTGAGCCCAAAGTCGGATAGACTCTCAATGTCAAGGTGGTGATCTAAATAGAAAGCATCACTACGAGCTAATATTTGAATAACTGTAGGACATATCTTCTCACCACTTGCATTTCTCAAGCATTCATCATTTACATTTCTCAAGCATTTATCATGTTGATTATAGTCGTATTCCACAGAGTCTGGAACCCGAGAGGTGATGCTCTTGACATCATAGCCAACCACAAAGTTGAATTTAGTTAACTGTTGATCCCTCCATGCTGTACTTTTTTCAAGGAATTCTTTGACATGTTGTATTTGTGGGAAATGAAAACGGAGAGAACTTAACTTCGTTAAACTGCTGACCTCGGATATGACATATTTCACATCCTGGTACCATCTTTCATCCCCTGGGAACACAACAATATTAAGAGCTTCCAGTGCTTGCAGCCTTGATATAGTGTCTCTTGAAATCAAATTGCAAGGCAAGGAAGCATACTCAGCTTCGTCAATAGATCCATAAAAGAACACTTCCAAGTATCTTAGGGATACCAAGTTAACTATTTCATCTGGTAGCTTGTAAATTTCAGTGCCTCGAAGATCTAGCACTTCTAGAGATACAAGAAATCCAACCTCAGAGGGGAGCATAGTTAAACGTTCACAATCACGCAAAATGAGAATTTGGAGCTTTCGGAGCTCAGAAATTGTGTTTGGCAAAGACTTTATTCTGGTATTGGATAGGTTCAAAAATTTGAGGGAAGTCATGGACTTGAAAAAGGAAGGGGGTATGTCTCTCAGTTGAAAGTTTCTTTGCAGGGATAATATCAAGAGGTTAGAGCAACTCAGTGTCTCGGGCAGAGTGCAGAGCTCATTATCCATCATAAATACCATCTTGGCTTGTTCCCACGCCTCTAAAGGTGGTTCTCTTAGTCCAGCACCAGCTTTCAAGAAGAATTGATCAGCTTCGGTGCTTTTAAGAGGACTGGAGGCTGAACTAATTCCTACATTTAATGATTCAGTTAATCTTGAGTAAGCTCTCAACAGCAATTGACTACCTTCTGCTCTCAACAGAGATTGATCATCGTCTGCTGCTGCTGATAAGATCCCCAATGCTAAATCTCTAATTAAACCATGCATTGTGATGGTATTACCATCCTCTGTAACTTGCACCAGAGAAGCTTTTGCTAAAACATCAACTATATCACATCCCCTTTTATGTGCATCAGCCTCAGTTCCAGTGATAATGCCTTCCTGGATGCAGGATTCAATCAATTCAACTACAGTAACTTCTCGATCTTCTGGAAACAACCCACATTGAATGAAACAACTCTTTATGTCAGGATCCTTCAACTGGTCAAAGCTGAATTTCAGTCGTTGAATTACATCTTTAGTATGACATACTACAGTATTAGGCAGTGAAAATTTCCTGTATGCATGCTTCCACACTAAAACATCATTTTCCTCCATTAGAGCCTTTCCAGTAACAATAATCAACAATGGCACACCATGGCAGCCCTTAACTATAGCTCGGGCAAAGTGCTTGATAGCCTGTGATTGAATCATTCCGCCCACTTGTTCATAAAACAATTCCCAAGCTTCCTTTCGAAGGAGAGTTTCTATTTCCATCACCTTACTCACATTCATGCTGTGAAAAACATCGAGTTTTCTAGATGCCATTAGTAACTTGCATCCATTTTCTGAACTGGGATCAGGAATTCCCACGGCCTTTAAATCAATTTGCCCCCAAACATCATCCAGAAGCAACAAAAACTTCTTTATATTTAAAATGTTCCACAACCTTTTAGCAACTTGAGAATCATTTTCATAGTCTTCGCGAGACAATGACAACTGTCTTAAAACTTCATTCTGGATCTTTCTTATGTTCCCATATCTTGAGACAGTCACAAAAACAATCACCTGAAACATGAGTTTTATTTCAGAGTGATTGATCAAAGCTTTCAACACTGTAGTCTTGCCAATTCCGCCAATTCCATGAACACCAACTGTTGAGACTGTAACATCATTTACATATCTGACAATCTTCTGCACATTTCTCTCCAGGGATTTCACTGCAGTTAAATTAATTGGGCCTAATCCGATGGCTTCCTCCAGAACAGCTGCCTCAGCTGATTGATTGACAAAAACATTCAACATACGATTCGCCTGATCTCCTTTTTCCTGAAAAAGTCCAGACCCAAATTTCACATCAATAGGCTGCATCCTTCCCTTTCCATCAGAAATAGTAGTTGTATTTCCTGGCACATGTGTAGCTAACTCCTCTGTTTGTGGAGGAAGTGTCATTTCATCTTCTGTCAATTTTTTTGGGCCTGATACAGGATCCTCACCCATATCTGACATTGGCTCTGTATCTGAGGCAGGTACAATTTCACTGACAACCCCAGAGTGTCCTGGTAAATTTGAAGTCACATCATCTTTATGTCTAGAAATTGAATGTCTATGTGGCTCAGTCATGACCACGGATTCTGGTGCCATAAGTTCGTGTTGAATCACTGGGCTGTCTGCTGCTCCTAATGATGGCACAAATTCACTCTTGAAAGGTGCTTGAGAATGAAACTCAGGCCACCATGTCAAGTGCCCTGCTGGAACCAAACTCATCCGAGTTGCCAGATGAAGAGAGTGAGTGGATAACAAAACACAAGATCCCGAAGCACGCATGTTTGAAATTAATAATCTGAAGCTCTCCAATTTTTCATCATCTATTTCACACACATCATCTAGCACAATCAACAGTCTCTTACATAGTATATCTCTGCAATCCACCATTTCTCTATATTGGAGTGCTATTGCCTTTACAATTGTTGAAAGATCAAGATTCTTACCAACAGAAAACCAACACCTGAATGGAAAATGGGATTTCATCTTCTCGTCAGTGTAAACTCGTTGAGCGAGAACAGTATTCCCAATTCCTCTGGTTCCCACTAGGGGTACAATCCGTACCACATTAACATCACGTAGAAACTCATATATTACTTGATTAATAAACCTATCAATATCTGTTTCAGAAAGAGGATATTCATCATATGTTCTTGAACTCCCGTGAGAAATAGCACTGTTGACTGCATCATGACCAGCATCAAGTTTGTGAAATGAATTCAAGAGCTGAAGCAACTGTCCATGAATTCTTCTCACCTCCTGCTCAAACTTAGACTTTGACATTTCAGATTGCTCCCAGTCATCAATTAACTGATCGATGTCATAAATGATGCCTCTCAGATCCATACACTCAGTGTCCTGAAGAAGATAATGGACTTCTGCTAATTTGAGACGCAACTGTTTCAGGTCTGTCTTGCTCTTCAAAGCAATGGCATGGGAGTCCAATCTATCACACTCCAGCTTGAAGAGTGACAGCATTTTATCCCCCTTTGAGAATGGTACAAGTTCCAATTTCTGCAGAATATCATTGAAAATTCATTAGAAATTTGGAGATCACATAGGTCATAGGTAACACTATAAAGCTTAGGCATGTATAATTATTAATTTTAGCATACTAGGATTAGATGCATTCAAAAACCATCATCCATGTCTGTTACTTTAGAGATGTTTAAAAATACACTACCATTTCAATAAATCCCCAATAAAGCAAATGACTAAGCTAAAATGCAAAAAAGCATTGATAAAATATATAAACATATCTTTTAAGTGATGACAAAATTTGCAAGTGTATATTTTTTATTTTATTTTATTAAACATCTCTGTAAGAAAAACAATAAAAGGAATAAGAAATTTACCTTGTTTTTCTTTTTTACTTGATAATTCTCTTTTACTTTATAAACATCCTCATGAAACAACAACTCACTACGATTGCCTGGTTCTATGCCAGATTCACGGAGAGCAATGTCCAAATCTGTTTCTCCCAATAAATCATGCATTTGTTCCTGTCCTACATATTTCCATTCTTGTTTGATCTTTCCACATAAGAAGGAACCTAACACTTTCAGAGCTAAGGGACTGCCGTTGGCAAAATCAACTTCCTTTTTTGAGAGCTTCACAAATTCTTGAGGGCACTGGTTTTGTCTAAAGGCATAATTACAAAAGAGCACAAGAGATTCTTGGTAGTTCAATCTCTCAACCTCGTATATGTAATCAACACCATAGTTCAAAAGAACCCTTTCATCTCTGGTAGTCACAATGATTCTACTCCCTAGACCAAATTGACCAAGTCCTCCAATTAGAGAATATAATTGAGTGAATTTATTCACACCATCAAGAACAATAAGAATCCTCTTGCGCCGGAGCCTATTCTTAGTAAACTGAGTCAAAACAGCACGACCAACTTCATGATTTTCTTCTAATAACTGTGCAACAACTCGATCACGTACTCGCACTAAACCACCCTTTTCTAATTCTTCCCCAACATCTAACATGAAGCACTTTCCTTCAAAATCCTTCTGAATGACGTTGAAAACAGCTTCAGCAATGGTGGTTTTGCCTATACCAGTCACGCCCCATATTCCTACAATTCGAACATCCAGCGATTCGAGGCACAGCAGTGATAGCACTTTCTCAAGGCGTGACTCTATTCCAATCAAGCCTTCAAAATCACATGAGAACGATATGTCTTCCAATTTCTTCAAAACATATTTAACAATTTCCTCTACAAGCATCGACTCAGGCCTATCAGGAATCAGAATAACAACAGTGAATCAAAATGGAATTAACCAAAACAGTTAAGGATCCGTTTGTTTTGCCGAAAAATGATTTCTCTAAGAAAAACAGTTTTCATGAAAATCATTTTCCGGAATTCTTTATTCTAATAATTCACGATACATGAAAGAGTTGATCATATTACCTGATCAGCGCCGATTCCCATCCAGAAAGATTGCATGCTTCCGTCAACGCAGCCCTCCACAACTGAACCTTCTCCGGCATACCCTTAAAACGTTTTTCAAGCTGAAGAAATCCGTTCCCAAAGTTCCCTCTCTGCCTCCGCACATCATTTGGACTTACGTGGTAGAAAACTGGAAGAACAATTTGGCCATTCAATTTCATGCACTCAAGAATCTTGACGAGTTCTTCCAAGCACCAAGTTGAAGAAGCATAGCGTTCTGAGAAGATGACCACTGAAATCTTTGATCCTTCAATTGCCTTCAAAAGGGAAGGCGCGATCTCATCTCCCATGTCAAGTACTTGAGTAGCAATGAAGGATCTTATTTGTTTTTGACACAAAGCGGCATAAAGATGGCTAGTAAAGTTATCACGGGTATCTGGTCCTCTGAAGCTGAGGAACACATCATATTCTGCTGGTTCAGGGGTAAACGATGGGGAAGACGATGAGGCCATAGATGATAGATGACATTAGAGTTCGGAGATTAATTTATCAGGACTTGTCAGAGTGCTCGATGATTGGAATAATTTAGAGAGGAAAATTCGAAGGACTACCCCCAAGATTTGTTATAATAACAATACAAATGCCAAATTTCTCATAATTCACACTCAACTCCCATAGATTAATTTACCAAAGTTATTTTTTGAATTAATTAATTTTTATAAAACCGATCAATTAATTTTTTTCCTATTATCAAAACTAACACAGAAAAATATATTTATTGACGGAGGACCAAATTATCACCGCATAACTTCAATTAGGTCTCCGATGACCTAAGTTTTTTGCCACCAACTCACACCATTTGGGGTATCAAATCTTATTTGAAAAATAATAACAACTAGTAAATGAAAATAATAAAACAAATCTTAAATAAATAAATTAGTCAGTGACTTAATTGTCAGGTGCTGAGTTTGAGTGCAGGTAATACATTTTTTGTAAGAGTTTAGGGTAGTTATGATTTTTCCTACTCCGCTTAAGCATGAAACAATGGTTTGGTGGCAGGATTTTCAACGTTTTCAAAAAATAATAATAATAAGATTTGAAAAGGTATATTTGGCTAGAGATGATTTTTTACCGCACTTCCTCAGTAATTCCTCGTACTCAGTCACTTTCTAATATTGAGTTCCCATGACTGCTTTCTTCCAATGGCTTTCCTCCTTCATTAACTTCTCGTATTCAGCCACTTTAGCAGCTAACTCATAAAAATCATTGAATTCCATTACCTATAATTTCTTCCTCAATTCTATGCCCATGCCTCTTTGCTCTATCTTTACGATCTCTATTTTCGACAGATAAATCTTGCATCGATTTCTAATCTTCTTGTAACGTGTAATAAAATGATATGTTGTTTCCCCACTTTTCTATGTCATTCAAGACAGTTATGCTATACACTTTTTCAGTTCAGCTATGTAAAATTGGGTATGAAACTGCCTCTTCATTTCCTGCCAAGTAAACACTGAGTTCCTCGTCAGAGTGGCATATCTGGTTAATGTTGTTCCTGTTAAATAATTATGAAGGAGCTTTAGCCTAAAATTGGAGAAATTATCATAATTTGCTAATTCTCTACACCGGATGATGAATCTAGTAATGTGCTCCAATGAGGATTGGTTATCCTCTCTAGAAAACAACGAGAAATCTAGAATCTTGTATCCTCTTGGATATAGATTTTCTCTTTCAACTGCATTAGGATACGGCCTGTGAAATTCGGGAAGGCTGATTTTCCTTAGCCATAGTCCATAGAGTGTTGGGATTTTTAGGGGCAAATACGAGTAACGCAGCGGAACGAGGAAAATAATCATATTATTTAATTGACAAATAGGAAAGATCAAGGTAAATGTTTACTAAAATATAATAATTTAATTATTTTAATAATTCTATACGGAAAATGAGTATAACTCCATGTTGTTTGACAAAACTAATCGAAATCCCATGATAATTAAAAATTAAACAAAACCTCATGCTTTCCAAAAATACCATCTCTCAATAAAACTATCAGGTAGGGTTGTCAGAAAATCCCGAATCCCAATCAGCATCCCATCTCATTCGATTTCGTGATTCGAGATGATTTTTCCAAAATTTAGGATTTTTTTTTTGGTCCCAATCCAAAATTTTAGCTTAAAAAATCTGGAATTTTAATCGTTTTATAACACACAACTATAATCAATTTATGATATATTTCGTGATACATTTTTCTGTCATAGAAACACGTTATTCTAGTAATGAACAAAGAAAATGATATTTTCCCAAAATCGATGTCTTCCCGAATGAACAGTTAAAAAATCAAAGACAAATCATAACAAAAAGAAGAAGGAAGAAGTTTGGTTATGAGAAAAAAAATTGTTGGATGTAAAGAGAAAATAAAATATTTAAAATAAATTTAATTAAAAGGTTATTTTAGCATTTAAAATAGTGTTCAAAGTAAAATCTGATTTTTAAAATTTTTAAAATTAGTGTATATAGTAATAGAGTGTTTAAGTAAAATTTAGAGTGCAAATAACTTAATCCTATATATTATTATTATTTGATTTTTTTTATTGATGATGGTAAATATTGCAAACTAGAAAGTATTTCCTCTTAAAATATTTTAGGAAATATTTCCTCCCAACATTTATTCGATGAAGAGAAATCTTCTATGTTATCAAATTGAATTCTCTAACTATTTAGCCATTTGATTTTTTTTTTTGAATGATATAATTAACTAAAAAATAATAATTAGCAATTAGCAATTAATTTAAGTTAGAATATACTTTGATATTCAATCTTAGGTCACATATGAACCGACATCATTATCATATAAAATCATGTGACAAGTTGCTCTTCATTTATCATATTATTAACATGTGGTGAAATACACCATATTGAAATAGACATTTGGATTATTTTAGTGAATATCTTGATGGATTTGTAATAAAAGAAACCAAAAAAGAAATGAAACTAGAAAGAAAGAAAATAAATAAAATTAAGGTTTGAGTTTTTCAGAGTCAAGAGCGATTTAAAAATTGAAAATGAAAGAAAAAATGAAAATTTAGAGATTATCTAAACTTGATTTTTAAAATATTATTATTTTTGGTAATACATTTTTGGGTTATTTACGTTTCACTACTAAAGTTATGATCAAATAACAATTGGGTACTATGAATATTAACATATTACATTTTACTACTAAACTTATAAAAATTTAACATTTTACTACTTTTTCATCCAAACCGTTAGTTGACAGTTAGTTGACCATGACATCATATTGACATCCTAAGGATAAAAGAGTATTAACACACACGTTATTATAAATTATAAATATTCTAATCAACGGTGGTAATCGTACGGCTGAATATTGGAAATAATGATTTTTGAGTATATCTCTTTTATTGTTATACTTTAAAGTATTTTGGTTATTATGAGAATTTTAATTATTAAATTATTTGGTAAATTAAATTCTTTATTTTATTGGGTTATATGGATAATTTAGAGATTGAAGTATTTTTATAAATGTGATTGTTGATTGTATTTCTTTTATTGTTATATATAAGATTTAGATATGTTTTTTAAATGGTATAATTATATTTTCACTTTTATTTTATTTTGAGGATAAAACAGTCTTTTTAAAGGTCAACTGACGGTCAACTAACGGTTTGGATGGAAAAGTAGTAAAATGTTAAATTTTTATAAGTTTAGTAGTAAAATGTAATATGTTAATATTCATAGTACCCAATTGTTATTTGATCATAACTTTAGTAGTAAAACGTAAATAACCCTACATTTTTTTATGGTGATTTTTTACCGCACTCACCTTAAAGAAGGTGAAAGCTTGTTGTTATATTATCCGCTCTAGGTGATTTAAAGGTCCAAGGACCGAAAAGTAAAAAGAAATTTTCATATCATCACATTAGCAGCATGTATCAAAAAAAAAAAAAAAAAACACACAACAACAACAACTAAAATGATGATCATTTTATTACACATCACTGACAAAAATTCATAGACACTACAAGAATTATGGCTTTTAGCATCCAAATATTTAACGTCGAAACATTATGCGACGCCAAAACTAACTTTTAGCGTCGAATATTCGTTTCGACGCTATATGTCTATTTTTTAGCGACGGAAAAAAACTTCGACGCAGAATATTAATGTTTTGGCGTCGAAACTATATTTCGACGCTAAAACAGAACTTTAGCGTCGACAAATATTCGACGCTGAATAATTATATTATTGCAATAATTTTTGGTGCCAGATATTACACTTTTAGCGTCGAAACACATGGTCGACGCCATAATAAATTTTAGGCGTCGAACATATATCGTCGCTAAATGTGTATGAAGTTTCCACCACCCCAGGCAAATCATTGACTCTTTCGCGTCTAAATTAAATTCGACGCTAAAAACGGCAACAATTAGAGTCGAATGTGAATAATCGACGCTAAAAATTGTACTTTTAGCGTCGAAATTAGTTTCGACGCTAAAGAGTTATGAAGCTTCACCCACAGACAGTCCTTGATTTTTTCGCGTCTAAATTTACTTCGACGCTATATTTTTGATATTTAGCGTCGACAAAACAGTTGCGACGCTAAAAACGTATGCAATTAGCGTCGATTTTGAATATTCGACGCAAAAACTACAAAAAATAATACTTTTAGCGTCGAACAAATATTCGACGCTAAATAGTTATGAGGCTTCCACCACCGACAGATCCTTGATTCTTTCGCGTCTAAATTAAATCCGACGCTAATGTTTTATATTTAGCGTCGAAAAAAACGGTTTCGACGCTAAAAATGGAACATTTAGCGTCGCAAAAACCATTTCGACGCTAAAAACGGCAACAATTAGCGTCGAATTTAGTATTCGACGCTAAATATAGATTAAAATACAGAAGGTCGCCACCCCTTCTCCCCCTCTATTTTTTCTTCATTCTCTTCATTCTCTTCGTAAAAATCCTCTGAAATCCAGAATTTCTCCTCTCTACAGCCTCACATCTCTCCTAAAAATTTTCAATAAAATTGTAATCAATTTCCGAAAAGGTAAATCTTCTTTCATATTTCTTTATTATTTTCAATTTTAATATGATTATATATGTTGTTTATATGTTTTTATATGCTGTTTGTTAGTGATTTATTATGATTCATATATGTAGAGTAAGTATATTAATTAACAAAATAGAATTTTTCTGTAAACTATTTAATTAATTTATCAACCAATATATATATAATAATATATATATATATATATATATGCTTAAATTAAGTATTACTGAATTAGTAATGTTGATTCCAATGTAAAATGATATCTAATAATTATATTATTATATTTAGGTATTCTGCTGAAATGGATAGAAATTGGATGAACTCTCTGGATAGATTGAGTGTTGAATATCGTAATGGAGTGTCTGAGTTTATGGAAGTCGCAAAGCAACACATTGATGCAGAAGGTCGTGTTCGTTGTCCATGTGCAAATTGTTTGAATAGGAAAAGGAAGCGGTTAGATGAAGTTCATAATCATTTATACATGCCAGGAATATCACCCACTTACCGTACGTGGATTTATCACGGTGAGCAGTATCATTCTCAGTCACGGTTTTTTGATGTCGGCGAAGGGAGCAGTAGTTACAATCAACCTGCAAACGATGATATCGCCGATATTTTGCATGACTTACAAGGTCCACAACTTGGTCATAGTGTTAGTGGCGACATGCCAGTGTTAAGTGGAAATGATCAAAACTTATTTAGTGAGCTACTTGATGAGGCAAAAAAAATTCCATTCGAAGGTGCTGGAATGTCGATCTTGAATTTCGTTGTGAAATTATTACACATTAAAGTGATCAACAGAATGACCAACAAAAGTATCGATATGATGTTAGAGTTACTGGCCCAAATGTTACCGGTTGGAAGCGAATTGCCTAAGTCGTACTACGAGGCAAAGAAAATGTTGCGTGATCTGGGAATGGGGTATGAATCCATTCATGCTTGTAAGTTTGATTGTGTATTATTTCGTGCCGAGTATGAATCACTTGAACATTGTCCGATATGTGGTGAAAGTCGGTACAAAGTCCGTGGTATGGGGAAGAAAGTGCCTCAAAAGATATTGCGATATTTCCCTTTAACGCCCAGGCTGCAGAGATTGTTCATGTCACGACACACAGCGACTGATATGATATGGCATCATGAAAAGAGGATCGGTGCGGAGGGCATACTTAGACATCCTGCGGACGGAACCGAATGGAAGGAATTTGATGACATGTACCCCCGTTTCGCTGAGGACCCCCGTAATGTCAGGTTAGGTCTTGCCTCTGATGGTTTTAACCCATTTGGGAATATGTACAACTCTTATAACATCTGGCCCGTTATTGTCATTCCATATAACTTACCTCCATGGAAATGTATGAAGGATCCGTTCATGTTTATGTCATTGCTTATCCCTGGTCCACGTTCACCTGGTAAAGATATAAATATTTACCTGAGACCATTGATCGAGGAGTTGCAAACATTATGGAATGTGGGTGTGCATACCTATGATGCAGCTTCAGAGCAGTATTTTCAGATGCATGCCGCATTATTATGGACCATTAATGATTTTCCAGCCTATGGTTCATTATCTGGATGGAGCACTAAGAGATACATGGCATGTCCAGTTTGTGCGGATCATACACCTTCGCAACGATTACGGAATAAAATCGGATACACGGGGCACAGGAGATTTCTTGAGTCGAGTCATCCTTGGCGGAGGAGTAAATTATTTAACGGGCAACATGAACCTCAGAGTAAGCCCAGTCGATTGTCTGCATTTGACATACTTTGCCAACATCAACAGCTCAAAGACAGCACACCAGGTAAACATCCTAATAATAATAGATAAAAATCGAAAACGGTTACCTGAAGAGTTGAATTGGACAGGAAAAAGTATTTTCTTTGAGTTAGAATATTGGGGGACTCTGAGTTTGCGACATAATTTGGATGTAATGCTATAGAGAAAAATATTTGTGAGAGTTTAGTGGGTACACTATTCAATATTCCGGGTAAGACAAAAGACACTGTAAATGCTAGATTGGACCTACAAGATCTTAGAATTCGCAGTGAATTGCATTTACAAGACTCCTCTCGAGGTTTTATTAAGCCTCCTGCTAGTTATGTGCTCAATCAATCGGAGAGAAAATCATTATGTGATTGGCTGAAAATGGTTAAATTCCCTGATAATTATGCATCCAATATTGGGCGTTGGGTCAGAGATGATACAATAACGGGATTAAAGAGTCACGATTGTCATGTGCTGCTCGAGATTCTCCTTCCTGTTGGCATTCGACCTTATCTCCCCCCCCGAATGTATGCGACGCCGTACTTGATCTATGTGGCTTCTTTAAACAATTGTGTCAGATGACATTAAGCACATCTGTTATTGACGACCTTGAGCGAGGAATCGTGATAATCCTATGCAAGCTGGAGCGAATTTTGCCACCCGCTTTCTTTGATGTCATGGTACATCTGGCTGTGCATTTACCGGATGAAGCTAGAAAGGGAGGTCCTGTCCATTACAGATGGATGTATCTCATTGAGAGGTACTATATATATATATATACAGTTTGATATAAGAAAATTTGTAACCGTTTTTATTTGCATATAATTTAGTGTACATGTTAATGCAAACTTGTTGTCATATCTGCAGAGCTTTGGGAGATTACAAACAATATGTCAAAAACAAGACACGACCTGAAGGTTCAATAGCTGAAGCTGTTATAATAAATGAAGCAATAACATTTTGTTCGATGTACATACTGTGCTATTCCAATGTAAGTGGTTTGACACTAATGCTAGAAATAGGAGAATTCAAGTTAGTAATCATCTCACGTCAATTAATGTTCAACGTTGTTGGTACAAGAATGATCCATACATTTTTTGTACGCAAGCACGTTCAGTGATATATATACCTGTCAACGTTCCTGAAAATATAACATTAACTCGATCTAGTACAGACGTTGAGCTAATTCCTCATTCTGAAGTGAGCGTTGAAGTAGCAAGTGAAGAACAATTTGACACTGAAGATGACTCCGATTCCAGTCACGAATCCTCAAATACCGACGATAATAGTGATTAATTATGAAGTTACAGTATTTTGTGATGGATGAATAATTTTATGGATTAATGTATGGTTGTTGATTTTAATTACTCTTTAGAAGATAACTATGTAATGAATGAGTTTTTTGTTTCTGAGCCGAGGAAGAAGAGAAGCACTGGTTGCAGGGATGTAAAGGACATTTAGCGTCGATTACTTCGACGCTAAATGTCAATTACTTCGACGCTAATTGTTGGCGGGTTATTGAAAAATTAGGGTTTTTTTCCGGGAAATTTAATTTTTATGTAGCGTCGAAATACTATATTCGACGCTATATGTCTTACATTTAGCGTCGCCAAATTTATGTCGACGCTATATGTCTTTAATTTCGCGTCGAATACAGTATTTCGACGCTATATGTCTCTACTTTAGCGTCGAATATAGTATGTCGACGCTAATTAAAAATTAAATTTCCCGGAAAAAAAACCCTAATTTTTCAATAACCCGCCTAACAATTAGCGTCGAAGTACTGCGACGCTAAAAGTCAATTATTTCGACGCTAAATGTCCTTTAAATCCCTAAAACCACTGCTTCTCTTCTTCTCGGCTCAGAAGCAAAACTCATTTCTCATTCTCCAACAGTGACGAACGAAGGAAATCAACAGGTAAGTCTCCTTTGTTGATTTAAAATTGTTTATGAGGATGAATTTGATGAATTTGAGGATGAGTTTGATGATATTATTGATGAAATTGATGAATTATTTTTTGATGAAATTGATGAATTATTTTTTGATGAAATTGATGATGATCAGCAATTGCTGCTGTTCTTGCCCAGAACAGCAGCAAATGCTGCTGTTCGTCTTCAAAATCATCATCATCTTTGGTTAATATTTATATAATGTTAAGTTTGAATTTGTGCCCTCTTTGGTTAATTATAACTGTTTGATAAGTTTGAATTCCAGTGAGCTCACGTTCGTGTGGCGTTCTAAAACGCGTTCGAACGGACCAATTCCAGTGAGCAAGCGTTTGTATGGCGTTCTCGACCGCGTTCGAACGGACCAATTCCAGTGAGTTCACGTTCGTATGTCGTTCTTTAATATGTTCGAACACCCACTTTACGTTCGAACGCGTTAAAGAACGACATACGAACGTGAACTCACTGGAATTGGTATGTTCGAACGCGTTTGAGAACGCCACACGAACGTGAGCTCACTGGAATTGGTCCGTTCGAACGCGTTAGAGAACGCCATATGAACGTGTGCATGAGAAGTCGTGTGATTGTGTGCTTCGTGGTTGGTTATATATATCCCATTGATTGTGTGACTGTGTGTATGTACGTGTATGATGGAACTCGTAGATTATATGGATAATCAATGCATATGTGAAATGAATGAATGAATGAATTTGAAAACGAAAGTGAGCATTCGATGTTATAAGCGCTTTTGTTAAGTTGTATTGACTTGTATGGATATGTATGTATATGTATAAGAATTTTGGAATTTGATGAAGCTAATGCGACGAGTTTTTGCAGATGGCACCGGGCAATCGCAAACGGGCTACCGCGACTCCATCTACATCAGCAAGGGCAACTGGCCCTGGTGATTTCTCTGCTAGCACAGGTGAGTCCAGTACAGTGAAGGGTCGAGGACGCACCCGTGGCCTGGGGTTGGCTAAGTACGTTAAGGCTCACGGTCGTATCCGGATAGAGATATCAGATGATGGACACACTCAAGTCGGACAACATAATTCAGCGTTTAATACAGCCATAGGAGCTACAGCTCGATATGAAGCTCCCCAAAACTACGTATCTTGGAGAAAGATACTGTGGAGACGAAACTGAACCAGCTATTCTGTTCGCTACTTGTAAGTTTTCGATATTGTTTGTTATTTAACATTTTTATTTTATACTTAGAGTTACTCGAATTTTCATGTAGGAATGGTTCGACTTCGATCTGACCCAAGTGAATGTCCAACAATATATTGACTACCACATGGGGAAAAGTTATAAAGATTATAGAACAAAAGTCTTGAAACCAATATTCGACGAACATGGACCTTCAAATGCTCCACAACACAAACCTGATTTTATAGAGGAACAAGACTGGACATTTTTATGTGAGCTTTGGTCGAGCAAAAAACACGAGGTAAATTTTGAAATAAACGGAAATTTATAATTGTCTTTGTTTTCGGTACTTACAGTGTTCGTGAATTAGGGGTGTTCACGGGTCGGGTCGGGTCGGGTTTTTCAGAATTTTTTTTGACCCAAAACCCGAAATTTGAGGAGATGACCCGCGCGGGTCGGGTCAACTCGGGTCGGGTCAAAAAATTGCGGGTCGGGTCGGTCAACATAATATATAGTGAATATAATATATATATTTTTTATTGAGCAAAGATATAAACAAATGCATGCATCACTGATGGTTAAAGCATCAATAAGTTTTAGAGCATTCCAAGTTCAAATCTCACCAACAAATTAAGAACTTTTTGAAAAATTAATTTACAAAACTTGCAACCATCACACTCGAACCTGCAACCTCCATTTTCTTAAGCGTGAAACGTTACCATTTGAGCTACGGCGCATGATTGTTAAAATTATACCACTAAAATATATATATTATAATAAAACATTATTACATCGGGTCGGGTCGGGTCAAACCCGAGCTTGCTGAACTAAACCCGTGACCCGATCCGAAATTTCGGGTCGGGTCGGGTCAGACCCGAAAGTAACTTTTTAAATTAAGAAACCCGACCGGGTCGGGTCGGGTCGCGGGTCGACCCGACCCTATGAAAACCCTTATCGTGAATACAGGATAAATGTCACGCAAATGCGGAAAATCGAAGTCACTTGCGTTTTAACCACCGTGGAGGTTCGAAGCCATTTATCCAACATCGTGCCGAACATTCTGAGGTAAATATATCCTAACGTAAAATTTAACAGTTAATTGTTTTTACTATCTGGAATAATATTGAATTTATTTTATGTTTATAACAGAGTAGCACATGTGAGGTGCAATCATTTCCAGATTTTTTCCGTGTGACGCATTACAATGACAAGAATAAATGGATAAATGAAGAAGCCGAACGCTGCTATGTAAGTTTCAGTTTTTAAAATAAAATAATTAATATTATATATGTTAAATTTTTTTCTCAAATTCTAATATTAACTTATTTTTTGAAACAGAACGAAATGATGGAACTCCAACATCAAACTCAGGAGACAGGGACCGACCCCATACCAGATGAGCAGCTGTCGCAATTGGTTTTCAAGAATCAGACAGCTTACAACGTTGGTCTTGGCACTCGTAAGAAGCCAACGTCATCTGCACGCAATAATGGTAATTCGGACAATGTCTCTCTTCGAGACGAGTTAGTCACCACCAAAGACGAGCTGCAGCAGACTAAGGAGAAGCTACAACAGGTCACGGTGGACCACGAGAAGAAGATGATGGACCACGAGAAGAAGATGGAGCAGTTGGAACAACAACTGCTGGCTTTCCGTCAGATGTTCGAGGCATCAATGAGTTATGGTGCATCGGGCTCGAGCGTCCCCCCATCACAGTAGCAATTAATTTTATATTTAGTTTTGTATAAACATTTTGAACAAATAGATTTAATATAATATTTCTTTTTTCTAAAACAAATTTCAATATAATATTTCGTCATTAATTACATTTTTTTCAACTAAATTAAATATTTTAGACCAAAAAATAAGTAAATTACTAATTTTTTAAAAATAAGTTATTTACTTTTAGCGTCGAATATTTCGACGCTAATAGTATACAAAATGGCCGCTGTAAGCGTAAATATATTTCTTTTTAAATATATGTTAGCGTCGACTAGTTTCGACGCTAAAGGTGACTTTTAGCGTCGACAAATATCGACGTTAATAGTAAAAAACATGGTCGCTATAAGCTAGTTTCGACGCTAAATGTGACTTTTAGCGTCGACAAATATAGACGCTAATAGTAAAAAACATGGTCGCTATAAGCTTACATATAATACTTTTTTAATATACTTTAGCGTCGAAACCTTTCGACGCTAAAAGTTTGAATTTTTGCGTCGATATATTTCGTCGCCAAATATAAAATATAGCGTCGAAAATTTTACTTTAGCGTCGAAATAAATTGGACGCAGAATACTGTTTGTTAGCGTCGCATTTAATTATTTCGACGCTAAAAGTGGTTTTCGTCGACATTTTATCGTCCATTTTTTGCGTCTAATTTTTTCGACGCTAAATATAATTTGCGTCGAAATCGTCACTTATGGCGTCGAAACAATTCGACGCTAAATGGTCTAATTCTTGTAGTGAGATTAGCAAACAAGAAAATATGAATCAACCCACCATTAGTTCTCACTGTACATACAATACCTTTTTTTTTAGCAAATAACACAAGCATTAGGATCTTCTTCTACACTTCTTACATAATTATAAGTGGTCTGGTGAGGATTATAGGCTTTGTAAGCTTGAACTAGCTCAGACTCACCATCTTTTTTAGGCTCCTCTTTCATCTTCTTCTTATTATCATCCTTCTTCGGCTCAGTCTCTTTTGCTCGCCCTACAGACACTATCTCTGTTGGAAATAGCTTCTTCAGTTTTTTCGCTATAATCACTGGATCAATGTCCCCAATCACAGTCAACTTATTGTCCTTGTTGTCAAACGAAATTGAATCCACCCCTATAAGAAAAAACACTTCAATTTTAGCATCTGCGTTTCTTTATTTTAGAGACAATCTGGGTTACCTAATTGCTCTTTGCTTTGAACAATTACAATAGATTGCATGAGATCAACGAATTAGATTTTGTGCCGTATAAATATATTTTTATATATAAATTGAGTCTTTATATCATTTTTCTAGCAGCAAAACAAAGTAGAAGCAAGAAAATAAGATGCACCTTTAAATCGAGAGATCATCTTGAGAGTTTTCTTGACTTTTTCATTAGGTACTTCCAATTTAAAAACCGTTTTCTGTTACGAAAAAATATCAGATATAGTTAAGATCTATGTCCAAGTAAAAGATCAAACTCAGAGAACAAGGTAACTAGCCAATAAATCAAAAGCAAAATATGGAATCAACCAGAATATTTACTCTAAAAAAAAAAAAAAACAAAATAATAAAGAATAGATATCTAGATAGATTACAAATAATTATAATCAAACCTTGGGGCTGCGGGAGAAATTGGAGGAGAGTTTGTCAGGGATGGTAGCTGCAGCAGGAGAAAATGAGGGAGAGGCAGTCGACGGTGGCAGGGGCGGCTGCTGCTGCTGCAACTGTAGAGACAGAGAACCGCATATATATTAGCGCGTATTTTAGGAGTCATGGTTAAGACGTAAAAGTGATATTTGCCACGTGTTGAACTGTTGGGCAATTGATAACTAGCCATTAAATCAAAAGCAAAGGAAGGAATCAACCAGAATATTTACTCTCAAAAATAATAAAGAACAGATATCTAGATAGATTACAAATAATTATAATCAAACCTTCTGGTTGCGGGAGAAATTGGAGGAGAGTTTGTCAGGGATGGTAGCTGCAGCAGGAGAAAATGAGGGAGAGGCAGTCGACAGTGGCAGGCGCAGCTGCTGCTGCAACTGTAGAGACAGAGAACCGCATATATATTAGAGTATTTCAGGAGTTGTTGTTAAGACGTTGAAGTGATATTTGCCACGGTTGAACTGTTGGGCAATTGGTTTGAGTCCTTTTAAGTAACGAGATGATTCATTAGACTGGAGGATACCAAGTACATATATGTGGGCCAAGTAAATTTGGTTATTGATAGATTTGTATTAAAATAAAAAATCCATCATTGGTTTCTGCTTTTCAATTTCTGGATCCATTATAATCCACCAGTTCACCAGAGTCAATCACAATTGAGTTCAGATTGGATTTTGAACACTTCAAGGGCTCAGGGATTTAAGGTACTAGATTTTATACCAGTAAAGTCATTTAGTATTTGTAGCTGCATTGTGAAAAATCTGCATCTAAGGCGCTTTTCTTGAGAAACTATCACATCTCACATGACATGAATATTGAAATACTAATGCTACTGATGTTACTACAAGATTAAAAGGATGACATTATAAGGACGGAGGACCATCTGGTACACAGTAACGACGACTCGTAATTTTCAAACTAGTTCTGGTGCAGGATGCCGCACACCATATGAACAAGCATATTGTGGCGCAACCATGTAGCACACCTTGTAAATGGAGTTGAAACAATGATCAACACTATTACATCATGTGTAGGGATGGTAATTTTTGGCCCGTCCAGGTGAGAATTATGGCCTGGACTAGCAACAGATAATCAAGTTTTATGATTAAATTTATATTTTCCGATGCAAAAGAGAATTGGAAATATTCACGAAAAGTAATTCATACCTTTTCTAGTGAACTTGGTTTGATCTTTGGACATGCTATCACATATAAATTTTCCAGAGAAGGGAATTTGAAAGTGAAATCGCTGGAGCAGAAGCTTGTGAGACTTTCTAATGTTCAAATGACAACCACCTCAATTTGCTGAAAATAATTTCCTCTTCAGCTTCATCTCCGTCGTTTAATATTACTTCTGTCATCATTTTACATCCATCTACCCTCAGCTTCATGAGACGTACCAAACTTTTGGCTGTGGATGTTGTTATCAAGTTTTTCATTCCTTTGCAACACCAAACTTCCAAAGTTATTAGGTTCTCGAAAGATGCTGAGGATGGCACTAGATTTATCAAACTGTCACACCACCATACTTCTAAAGTTTCAAGATTTTGGACAACTGAGTTTGAGTCTTGTTTCCACATATACTTCAGATCAGAAAGTTCCCACAGCTTTAAACTTTTTATCTGTGGTAGAGTCCCAGCATGTTTCTCAACCTCTCCATGTGAGAATATCTCTTTGTATGAATTCGACCTTAGTTCAAGCTTTCCTAGATTGTGAAATCTCTGAAGGAAACCAATAGGAAACTTTTTTGATTCATCACTCACGACCTCAAGAATTTTCACTTTTCCAAAAAGATGTTTTGACAACTGGCCCTGGCATATCATTGTGATGTCCTTTCCACTCAGTTTCAATTCCTCCAAGTTGGGGACAACCTAAAAGGAAATGACGCCCAACTGATTTGCAGTTGTAACAAATAATTTAACAGAAAAAATCTAGTAATGTTAATAGACTCTTAACGGGTCAAGGGGGAAATATGGAATATGATAATTGGTGAGGCCAAGACCGACCAACATAAGAAAATGTCTTTAATTTAGAACAAGCTTGAACAGAGAAAAACAATTAAAAAGTAGGAACACCAAAAGAAATATAGCATAAGATTTTCCCAGCTATCCTGTTCTTCTACAGTCATATATTTGGACCTGATGGTAGCAAATAGTTTTCCTTCCTGTCTCTTGCTTCCCCCTTATCAAATGATATTTTTCAATTTGAGCACAACAAAGATCAATATGTACTAAGAAACATTAATTTAGACTGAACCCAAAATTTTCAAAGCCTTCCATATCAGTTCAATCAATCAGTGGGCATCGAAAGAATCTTAAAAAAACAAACTTATGGTTTCAATGATCATTTGTATTTTAAAATTAGATGAATAGAGATGCCAAGTGTCATTTGAGTGATTATAACTTTCACATGGAGAAGCAGTTGCATGATTTAACCCATCATAGATCTAGGCCAAATGATTTCCAACAATCTAAAATGGGATCAGCTTTTAGCAAAACTCATTGATTTCAAAAAAAAAGGCAAACAATGACAACTTCTATACTGAATTCAAATCAGTGTACCTAACTAAGATTAATGAGCTTATTGTACGAGCCAAATTTAGCCCAAGGGCAATTTCGACCTTTTACCTCAGGCCCAAGTTGCCATCACAGATTCATTCTCTCAGGAAGCCCAGATTTAGTGTATATCGGCCCAAGGACTCGCAGGCCCATACCAATACAGATCCAAGGACCCACCGTATGATAACCCATGTAACATTCAGATACATAAACAACATTTATAACTCAACCGTTTTCAATCTTCATGACTGCCCATAATTCTCTTTTATGATGCGACCGTTACCAACACACCAAACGTATGTCAGTTAAACGTATTCATGAGTCTCACCTCAAATAACTTATAAAAGGAACTGAAGTCTACAATGGGAAGATCTCCGACTCTCCTAGCCTAAGAACACACTCTGGGTCATCTGAGAAATCATAATACACTGCCCTCACGGCAAACAAAAGATGATTGAGGTAACTTCAAACCTTATTCTCCGAATAACCGACTTATTCACCGAATAACCGACTTATTCACATTACTGACTTGAGCGTCGGAGTGCCCCTGGCACCCACCACACCGGTGGGTAGAACTCCCGCTCATTCTACCTTTGTTTTGCAGGATCGCTAGCGCCCCAAACTACAAATTCTCGATTGTGGACCTCGGGCGAAAACCAGCGTCTACAATTTGGCGCCCACCGTGGGGCCTTAGCGATTCATAGCAGACGAATATCTCTCATTCTACAATTCACAAACAAACAATCACTCATGGCTTCTAGCAGTGAGCAGACACCAGATCTTGTGACCACAAAGCTGGCCATACTCCAAGAACGATTACACACCCTAAAAGAAGAGAATCTAGCCATGAGAGGCTCCGATACGACTCCCCAGAAGCAACTGGAGTAAATCGCCTTAACTTCCCAATCAACTTTACCAGGTATGGCTTGCACATTCTTTTTTTTTTTTTTTTTTTTTAAGGAAAAAAAAGGTTTCAGTCGACATTAGAGAGGCATGAGACTTTTTAGGGATGTCTCATTCGACATTAGTAGGTGTCCCAATTGACATTATTATGTCACTTGCTAAAGATCACAATGAACACTACGTATATGATGGTCTAGTATTGAGCGACGATTCCACTCGACGCTCTATATATGAGTCTTGACTTTGGTTTTAGATCTCATTCGACTTAAGACGAAAGAAGACTTAGCATGAGGCGAATGTCTCACTCCACGCGACACGTATGAAGCCTGGCACTAGACGGAGATTCCATTTGACACTACATGTACAAAGTATTGTTGAAATATGATCCTTCCTTTTACTCTAAGCAATTTTCATAAACACTTATGTTACAAACCCATTATACTGTTTTTAGGTAATCTTCATACGACATGTATAACTCACTTTGTCTTTCGACCCATGGTTTGGGTATGATCCTAGCCTTCATCATGTCTTATGAAACGTAGCCTCCCATAGACTTTCATCAAGCCCGGTAGAGTGAAGAATCCAATGGATCTCCATAAACTCCATTCGACCATAGACCCTCACTAACCATTATCAAGCCCTTATAAAATGAGGAATAAAAGACCCATATAATAGACCTCCGCCAGGTCTAGTGGAATAAAAAGTGAAGGCCTCACAGATTAATATCATGTCTGGTAGAGTGAAAATTCTCTAAAGACTTCTTCAATTCTTGTATTGTGTTGTGTCGAGTGATGACAACTCAAAAAGTCTTTGCTTCTAAATCTTATCAACGCATTTTAATAAACATACTTTTTAGGAGCAAACCCACTGACCACTTTGTCCTTACTTGATAAACTTTAAGACAATTCTTTTGAAAATATGAGAAGGTCAACTAAAAAAAAAAACACTCTACCCACTTCAACAAACTCTGGAGGACCTCTGGAGGAGGGCACACTATAACCCTTCCATCAATAAATATTTGGTTGGCAAAGTGTAGTGAGGTAGACATGGGTGCTGAATCGGGAGGATCTACTCATTTAGGACCATTCTGCGTTTTAGTATAACTTCGAGGAACTTGACCAACCAAACACTCAAATGGCAAAAAATGAATCAACACTGCCAAAAGCACACATGACAGAAACATAATCCGCGTAACCAGAATTGCAGGAACTTAATGCACAAAGACTAGCAACAAGAGAAGAAATAGGCATACTGACTACCTCCAAATCACCAACAAGAGAACCGATATATATCCTTTATCAAACAGACCCATCTCTAAAAAGCCGTGAATAGATGCGATATGTATCCAACTAACAACCTGTCTTTAGCATTCTGAAATAAAGTCACATCGCCATTTTACATCTTCTAATGCCGGCAATACCTACTAATCAAGAAGTATATACATCACCTTATCCACAAATCAATGAATATACAATTTGTTTCTGCTCTACAACTAATATTGAACAGGAAGCGGCAAGATCTAGGCTTTCTGGGAAACAAAAGACCACAAAGCAGTGTAGAAGTAGGTACCAACTTGACCAGTACCATCGACTGAAACTCCAGTTGTGTCCGTTGGGAAACTTGCATCCTGTTCAAGCTGCTCCAACTTCAATAACTTGGCAAGACCAAAATCCCCAATTTTAATATCATTGCGAGCATCAAAAAGATATTATTTAGGGTTAAATTCCTACGGATAATCCCTTGTCCATGTATATGCACCAAGCCTTCGACAAATTGGCGAAACAAGTGCCATGTTGATTATTTGTCAAAATGGTTGTATGATTCTAATCCCTGGCAAAGAGTTCTAGGGCAATATTCCATTTGAATATATAGATTGTACAGCTCGGTGGCAACCTGTGGTCAAGCACCCGACAAAGGCCCCTTAGACTCACAAACAAGGACAGAGTACGCCCCGAGAGAAGACCATCCCCTATAAATTGATCTTAGAACCAGCCAAGTCAAGAATTCAATCTCCTCAACCAGTTAGCTCAGCCAAAAAAAAAAAAAAAAAAAAAACTAAACATCATCAACCTCATTTCAGACCCAAAATGTCCTAAATTGTAACAGGAAGAGTAGTATGATCATTCAAAAAAAAAAAAAGATACCTGTGAGTCTCTGAACTAGAGGAGCAAAACACAAAATAGATACGCAAAAGAAGCGACTGGGTTGGCCCAATCTAATCAGTCTCCCTATCAGAACACCATAGATACCCAAATCAAAGTTGATATCGTCGTAGGAGTAAAGCAATTTGTTGTCGCTTGAGGTCGATTGAATGGGTGAGATTGCGTTTGCTGGCGGCTCTACTTCGAGTTTACAACTTGTTACTGCTCAACTACTAGTATTGAACAAAGAGCATCAAGATCTAGGCTTTCTGGTTATCATGCTTTTGAAAATTACCTCTCAAACTGCAGTATCCTTACCAGACCCTTTCACTGTAACGAGTTCCCCACAACAAAACCAGAATCAATCACAGTCTCCGGAAGTGAAGACGACTCGCCAGATCCGGAAAACACATTCAACGATCCAATTTCCAAGCCTACAGCTCCATCAATTGCACTACCCTGAACAACACAGCAACTACTGTGAGCACTAGAAGCTGTCAAAACAGTCCCACCAGGGGATACGACTCCTTACCTATTGGGCATCCAGCCCCCAACAGCCATCCGTATCAACAGATCTCAAACCAAATCTCAATCGAGCCCATACAACAAATGAAACAAAGCACAAATCGGTAACAGAGATCCCCAAATCGGTTCCAGAAAAGACCAGCGACAATCGATTCCTCCACCGCGACGTCGAGTCAGCTCTCGCATCCGACCTCGCTCTCTGGATAATCCACGTGGATACCTCCCGAGCCGAGGAGATCGCCGAAATCGTGATGGCTCAGGTCCCTGGCTTGTTGCGCCAGACAGATTTGCTCTAGCACCATGGCTTCTGGATGACTCGACTCAGCGCAACCTCTGTTGGTGAATGAGGCGGTGTAGAGGACTGGTTTTGGGGTTTTGGTTTGTAGATCTGGTTTTGGGGATTATTTGGCATCAAGTGTAGGCTGAACACACAGCTTTTTTGTTGCATTACATTTGGGCTTTATTGAGCCCAACTAAACAAACCGAATCAGCCTAAGCAAAATTTTCATAGGCTCAGCTGATTCAGAAATTGCAGGATCAGGCCTAAGACGTCACCCATGGGCCATGGTCATGTTGGAAGGCCCCAGCAACCGACAAAAGCAATAAGTTGGCCCTTCAAGCGTGAAAATTGTCGACAATCTCC
Source organism: Zanthoxylum bungeanum (assembly GCA_019454045.1). NCBI lineage: Eukaryota > Viridiplantae > Streptophyta > Magnoliopsida > Sapindales > Rutaceae > Zanthoxylum > Zanthoxylum bungeanum. Next base: position 31,982 of record SKCR01010981.1, on the reverse strand, counting down.
CACTCATTCGACAAGACAAAAATAAAGTTAGGCACTAAGTCCACTCGACACAATCCAATAGTAGTCGAGTGGAGCTCTTTCTTTATTCCAAATTATTTTAACTTCGAGGGATTGTAGTATCATCCCGTGTGGTCTCACTCGACATGACGGGGTGAAAAAACATTTTGTTCATTCAATTCCCAAACAACAAGATGGATGGCCATCAATTCCATGGTGCATGAGAAAATTGTCTTCTCTCCCATACTGACTTGAGCATGTAGAGTGAAGATTCGCATGGACGGTCATCAATTTCATTCGACCATAGTATCATGAACACTCACCAAGGTAATGAGTGATGACCTTGATGGACCCTCATCAGGACCATTTGAAAGCCCATTCGACAGCAGACCTTCAACAAGTCTGGCAGTATAATAAGGAAAGACTATTTCATAAACCTTCGACAGGTCTAGTAGTTATATATTGAGGAAAATTCCTGGACCATTGTCGTATGAATTATACCTTCCTGGACTCATCAAGTGCAGTCGACCGGGGACATCCCCATAGACTCATGTCGAGTCAAATTGTAGACATGGATTACACATGTCGTATGAATTATACCTTCCTGGACTTATCAAGTCCAGTCGACCGGGGACATCCCCCATAGACTCATGTCGAGTCAAGTGTAGACATGGATTACACATGTATGAATTATACCTTCTGGACTCATCAAATCCAGTCGACCGGGGACATCCCCCATGGACTCATGTCGAGTCAAGTTGTAGACATGGATTACACATGTCGTATGAATTATACCTTCCTGGACTCATCAAGTCCAGTCGACCGGGGACATCCCCATAGACTCATGTCGAGTCAAGTTGTAGACATGGATTACACATGTCGTATGAATTATACCTTCCTGGACTCATCAAGTCCAATCGACCGGGGACATCCCCCATAGACTCATGTCGAGTCAAGTTGTAGACATTGATTACACATGTCGTATGAATTATACCTTCCTGGACTCATCAAGTCCAGTCGACCGGGGACATCCCCCATGGACTCATGTCGAGTCAAGTTGTAGACATTGATTACACATGTCGTATGAATTATACCTTCCTGGACTCATCAAGTCCAGTCGACCGGGGACATCCCCCATAGACTCATGTCGAGTCAAGTTGTAGACATGGATTACATATGTCGTATGAATTATACCTTCCTGGACTCATCAAGTCCAGTCGACCAGAGACATCCCCCATGGACTCATGTCGAGTCAAGTTGTACACTTGGGATACACATGTTGTATGACTTATATTTTGACCTTCATCTGGTTCAATCGATTGGGTATTTCCCCAATGGCTCCTGTAGAGTCAAGCTCATAACTTTACATTCGTTTGATTCAGTCAATAGGCAGCATCAACGCTCGAGTACGCCTACATACTATGGCCTCGTCCCAAGCAACACACGCATCAAGTACTCTCCAAGCCAAGGACTCCATGACTTAGAGAGTAGGGGGCAAACTGTACGGGCCAAATTTAGCCCAAGGGCAATTTCGACCTTTTACCTCAGGCCCAAGTTGCCATCACAGATTCATTCTCTCAGGAAGCCCAGATTTAGTGTATATCGGCCCAAGGACTCGCAGGCCCATACCAATACAGATCCAAGGACCCACCGTACGATACCCATGTAACATTCAGATACATAAACAACATTTATAACTCAACCGTTTTCAATCTTCATGACTGCCCATAATTCTCCTTTATGATGCGACCGTTACCAACACACCAAACGTATGTCAGTTAAACGTATTCATGAGTCTCACCTCAAATAACTTATAAAAGGAACTGAAGTCTACAATGGGAAGATCTCCGACTCTCCTAGCCTAAGAACACACTCTGGGTCATCTGAGAAATCATAATACACTGCCCTCACGGCAAACAAAAGATGATTGAGGTAACTTCAAACCTTATTCTCCGAATAACCGACTTATTCACCGAATAACCGACTTATTCACATTACTGACTTGAGCGTCGGAGTGCCCCTGGCACCCACCACACCGGTGGGTAGAACTCCCGCTCATTCTACCTTTGTTTTGCAGGATCGCTAGCGCCCCAAACTACAAATTCTCGATTGTGGACCTCGGGCGAAAACCAGCGTCTACACTTATTAACTTGAAGCTGCTGCAAGTAAACTAAAGAGACCTAAGCACTTTAGAAACTTGCATACAATATGACCATGATTAAGTCGAACACATTACTAGGTTAAAACTTTCGGTAACATAAGTTCAGCAACAGAAAGACAAATCACTCTGTTTATAGTTTTCCTTATAGAGAGAGGGGAAAAATGGTTATCATACCTTCTCGACCGAGAAGAGGGCTTGCTTTGTTGGAAGTTGATCCACCTCACTAGTTTCTTGGAAGCTAAGAAATTCTGAAGTGAATACCTTTACTTTTTCACAATCACACACCTCCAACTTTTTTATTGATGGCCATTCTGAAGTATGCACTCCAGGGTAGAATGCTCTAAGTTCTGGTAGGTTGAAGAGTTTTAGGAAGGTTACTTTTGGAAAGACAAACTTATTAGTTGCTTCTGCTCCTATTTCCTCCTCAACAATCTCTTCCAAAGCTGTGCAGGAGCATATCTCAAGGCGTTGGAGCTGGACAAAATTTTTAACTATAGAAGATGGAAATAGATTTTTTAAATTATCACATCCATGAACGATCAAATGGGTTAAATTTTGAACGCAAGAAGACACTGCTGCAAGGTGGTTGAACCAAATCTTTTCAGAACTAATAGCACAAAATTCCAATGTCTCCAAGTTAGGGAACACAACCTGCAGAAAGAGTTCTCATTTTAATCAGGTAATAAATTTTATAGCGGACACATAACATGCAATAAGGGTTAAGATTTAAGAATCTCTCTCTTAGTTCATAATAAGCTAACTTTTAACTCCGCAAATGCATGAAATTCTGTACCACATTCTAATTAAAATTATTCTTTCTAATTTGACAAGTTGTTGAATTGATAAAGTAATAAAGCTCATTTTCTTTTTGATAAAATGACTATAGAGGCCTACCAAATGCAGATAAAAATAAAAAATTAAAAGCAGGCTTAGCAGCCTAAGTTTTCAAAGAATTTAAAAAAAAAAAAAAAAATCACCTTCAACAATAAACAAAAGATAAGAACAAATAGAAGGAAAAAGTTATACAGGAAAAGACAATTGTTAACGTGCCTTTTCATTGAAAAATGGTATGGGAGTATTAAGCTCATCCACCAATGTGACTTCATTGTGTCCTCTCTGTGACGTAGCAGGTGTCTTTGTTTGGGAGTAGAAACTAGTGAGTTGTGGAAGAAATTTTAAAGTCAAGGAGCGTAATTGGCTGAACTCAACCTTATCCACTACATTGTAGTCAACTTTATCTTCTTTTCCAACAGTGAAAATTTCTTCCAAGTTCTTGCAGTTAATTACAGTTAGTGTTTGAAGTTGTGGAAGGCCTCTAGCAATGGAGAACGAGAAGATGCTTTTTAATTTATCACAGTTTCTCACTTTTATGGTTCTCAATTTACAGAACCACTCTTCTTTAAGTTGACCATGACATATCTTCTCCAAGTGAATCAAGTTACGAAGAACAAGTGATTCCAGAAGAGGAAAGGCAACACAATCCCGTGTCACTGAATCAACAATACATAAAACAAACGGATTATTTTGAACACGGAGATGCTTCAGTTGTGGAAAACCCTCTCTGTCCAATTCATAAAGAACATTCTTGATACCTGGCACTTCATCCAAACAAAGGTCTTCTATTCCCTTCAACTGCATGATAATCTCATCTAAGTAAATGCTGGCATAAAGCTTGAGTTTTAACATTTTTGTATTCTCAAACTTACCAGACCAGTCCCATTCATCTCCTATGAATATTTTGTACCTTTCCAGCTTGTTCGAGAACATTCTCTTTGGCAGAATCACGGCATCTTGAATATGAATTTCTAAAGTGGTCAGGCGAGACAAATGCTTCAACTCTTGAAGGCTAACATTACTTCTTTCAACGTTGAGTCCTTCAGACTCCCATTTAACAGAAGTATTACCCAAATAAAGTTCTTCTAATTGGGATAAGCTGGCTATAACATTGGGTGGAATAACTTTTAGTTTTGAACAATTGCTCAAATCTAACACTTTTAGCTGATCCAATTGACCTATTTCTCTGGGCAATTGCTCAATATCGGAACAAAGTAAGCAAAGAATTTCTAGTTTATTCAGGTTCCCAATACTAGCTATGTCTCCCAATACACAATGATCCAGACACAATGTTTCAAGGTTCAGGAGGAGATGAAATGATGACGGCAGTGACAATAACTTCATTTCAGTCAATACTAAAACTCTTAGCTTTGGCATCCCTGTGAAAAAGTTGTCAGGAATTTGAAAAAATTGATCCTTGTGATTCATACAGAATAATTTCAGTTGTGGACATTCCAACCCTTCAGGTAGCTCCTCGATATTGCTATCATGAAGAAAGATTGCAGAGCAGTTTTTAAGTATGTCCTTTTTCGGCCATTCAATCAGAACATCATCTCTCACCGTAAATACATGATGATCTCTGGATGCAACAAACATGGCAAAATCACGAACAATATCATGCATAGAAAAACAGTCTTCAGTATGGCCATCAAGCAACAAACAAGACTGTTTGAGTTTACGGACCAACGCATGTGCTTTATCTCGTCTTTCTGGCATCGTATAAGCACCTTCATATAAATCAAAACCCATTCCATATTTCAGCATGTCCATAATAGAAGCATTGTTGGGATCTCTCATTAGACCACAAAGCAAAAAAGCTGACCTGACATCCTGATCTATCAAATAATTGTAACTCAACTCTAAACTTGAATACACCAGTGCATCCATTCCCTTGAAGTTTGTTGCAGAAGACCTGAATTTCTGCAAAGCATCTTTCCAATCAACCAACGACTTATTCCTTAACGCCCTTGCAACTGTTATGATGGCAATAGGCAAACCACCACATTCGTTGGCAACCTGAATTGCAATAGATTGCCAATCACACTCTTCAAAACGATCACCCACTGTTCTCGTAAAAAGGCTCCAGGCTTCTTCTTTATTTAAAACAGAAACATGATAATTATTTTGAGAATGTAACTTATTTGCTAAGACATCTCGATGTCTTGATGTCAGCAATATTTTGCATCCTCTATGAACATCCCCAAAAGGAATACCTATTCTCTCCAGATCAGGACTCGAAGAGATATCATCTAATATAACAAGGATCTTCTTCTCTTTTGTCAAACGGTCATAGAGTGTTTGTGCTCTTTCAAATTCAGTCTCGTCCCATAGTCTCAGACCTAGCTGATCAGCTATTTCTCCTTGAATCTCCTTAATGTTTGGAGTTGAGGATGCCCAAGCAAAAACCGCCTCATCAAAGAGCTTCACTTTCTTGGCTCGTCTAGCAACTTCCTTCACTAGCGTTGTCTTTCCAACACCAGCCATTCCATACACACCAATCATGTTCACATTAGGATAATTAAACTGTCGAGTATGTCGTCCATAATGGATATCCTTGATTCAAAAAACTCGTAGCCTTGTTCCGATGGAAGCCAATTCTCTCCAAAAATGGAATGGACAAAGACTTTACGGAATTTTCCTTTTTCCTCGAGTCCAGAAACATCCTTCATCTCCCTCACTGCTCTCTTACTAAGCTGATAGCGTGTCATCAAATTCGGCATGTCGCATTATTTGCTTTCTCTTCTTTTTCAACAAATCTTCCTGCTTCATCCATGATCTTATCCACACTCCTCAGCCAATTCTCAACATCCTCTTCTATCTCTTCCCCATTAATTTTCGCATCAAAAACCATACGCTGCACATGCTCTCTAGCAACCTTCAGCTTTTCAACCTCTTTCTTAAAATCACCTGTGTTGCTCTTGTACTTATTCAAATAACCAATTTGGCGTGCAATCACATCAAACAAAGAACGCCCAATTATTCCAACAACAGAGCTAGCAGCCATTTTCCCGTTTCCTAAAATTAAATAACAGACTAATAATCACGACAATGAAATAATATCCTAAGCGTTTCTTCGTAGAGTATAAATACAAAGATTTGTAACCCTAACCTCTTATCAATTCGTATTGATCTCAGCGCCAATCAAGCAGAAATGCCAGCTGTTCTTTGCCGCCGTGACCACTGAGTCGACTCGGACGGCAACGGCGGGTAAGATGAAGACGTTAGCTGGAGATTATTGAGAGGAAACTGAAGTCAACGAAGTAAATTAGTTAGAGAAGGGGATTATTTGTCTATAAATTGCGTGTCAGTTACTTCACGTACTTTTACTAAACCAAATCCAACGGTCCAAAAATATCTTAGAATTAGACGAATAGTATTCGGGTCCCAGAATTTCAGCAAAATCACAAAACAAACCAAACCAAACCAAACAAAACCAAACCAAATATTTTCTAACAATGGCTACAGTTTGGTCTGATTTGATATAATTATAAAAAATATATAATTATAATTATTCGATTTTTTAAGAATTAAACGTTTTGCCTTTTTTATTAAAAAATTATAATTATTTTTAATTATCTATTCGGTGCAAAATCACAAAACAAAACAAATCAAATCAAATCAAACCAAACCAAACTAAATAAAATATTTTCTAACAATGGCTACAATTTGATCTGATTTGATATAATTATTAAAAATATATAATTATATTAATTCAGTTTTTTAGAATTAAACGTTTTGCTTTTTTTATTAAAAAATTATAATTATTTTTAGGTAAAAATGCAAAACTGACCCTCTAACTTTCACGTTTTTTCATTTCATTCGTGAGATCGGGGGGGGGGGGGGGGGGGGCTTCTCAACTCTCTTCACTTTTCTTTTACTAGCTTCTGCTCTCTGACACAAGCTCTTTGAGCCCCCCACTCCCTCAGACACATACACCCACCGCCCTCACGGCCACCAAAAGAAAGTAAAGGTATAACAAGCCTTGCTTTCACATTTTAACTCATTTACTGCTCATTTCATACTACTGACTTGAGCGTCGGAGTGCCCCCGGCACCCACCACATCAGTGGGCAGTCTACTCCCGCTCACTCTAACCTTTGTCTTGCAGGATCGCTAGTGCCCCCCAACCTATAATATTTTATTGTGATTTTTATTTATTGTATAGGTAAAATATTGCTTTGAAGCTCAACAACAAAAAATGGATATGAGATCTAAATTCCAGGATCTATAAAACCAAAAAGAGCATGACAGCTAGATTCAATTCAGACTTAGAAAATATTTATTGTGTTTAGATTAACAAAATGAGCTTATGTGGTATTACCCCACATGTATTTTATTATTAATAATATATATATATTTTGGACCCACCAAGATTTTATATATAAATCTTTATATATATTATACCGGAGGTCCCACCAAGATTATATATATATATATATATATATATATAATATATTAAAAAAACAAAGGTTGCCATCACCGAAAGAATTTAGGGGTCAATATATAGTGAATGTGTAAACTATCCCAACTATTTTGTCTGAGACCGGTTGCCGGTATGCAGAGACCTATATGTCAATATGTCATTATGTAACGACTATATTACATTGGAGATTCAATCTCTATACCGGATTATTGACCATCATGGAGGCCGTATACCACCGGCGTGTTTACCAATATTGGGACTGGTATGGTCCATGCCGATTTTCGAGAGCAATGTAAAATATGAAGGTTGACCGGATGAGGATTAATATGTTTTATGCCGACTCCGATAACTACGCAAAACCGAGATAGACCGGTATGAGAGACTAATATATAGTAGCTCGGTTTTAGAGGCGATGAAAAAACCTCAGAACATAGCGTGGACACCGTTATAATCGGTGTGGGGACCAATATGCCGTTTTCAGTGCCAAAATGTCAAATTTGAAGGTTAAAATCATTTCGATGCTCAGTATCATAAAACAAATATCTTTTCATTTTTGAATGAATTCTAACAAACCTAAACTTTTATCCTCGAGGCAAAAGTTTATTCTGTTGTGTCATCCTGACGTATGCAGGATAGCCCCAAATCCTAACATAATTAAGATTTGATTTCCTACTGGTCCATATCTCATACGGAATCTTATTCAAAAGATGAGCGACAGTTAAAAGAGCATAACCCCATAAGTAATAAGGCAAATATATAAAACTCAATATAGATCGAACTATATCAAATAATGTATGGTTTCTCCTCCTTTCAAACATTTCATTGTGTTATGAATTACTCGAAGGAGTATATTGAGTAAGAATCTCATTCTCCTTTAAATAATCACTGAACTCACCACTCATATATTCACCGTCTCAATCCGATTGAAGACATTTATATATTTTCAATTTGTTTTCTATTTCATTACATAATTCTTTGAACTTTTCAAAGGTTTCTGATTTATTTTCATCAAATAAATATAACTGTACTGTGACACATCATTGATAAATTTAAAAAGTATGAAAAACTAATAAGAGCGGTCTGACTCATGGGACCACATACATCATAATATATGAGTTCCAATAAGTCGGTGGCTCAATGTCCCGCATATGAAAATGAGGTTTTGGTCATTTTAAACCCTAATTGCAATTCACAAGTCATATAGGGTTCAATGGTAAGATCTTTAATCAAACCATTCCTAACCAACTGAGTAAGGTGTCTAACGCGTATATGACATAACCTCATATGCCAAAGTTTAATATTATTTATTTTAGACAATTTACGTTTATTAATCCTATTATTCAAGCTATCTCGAGAAATATACAAAATATAATGACCATGCTCATTTGAACACACAAGGATCTGAATATTATTTTTATCATATAAATACATGTAATAGTTCTTAATATTTATATGATATCTTTTTTATCGAATACAAAAAGTGATATAATATATAGGTGTTCATGGGTCGTGATATGATCCAGGGTACCCTCCAGAGGGTCCTCGACGACAGAGTTCAATTGGGCTTATTGTGGGTTAATTTATATTCAATCTTCAAGTCCAAGACAACTTTCAAACCTAAAGAACCAGATTGAAATAGATGAGAATGACGCAAGCCCAATATAGAAGCATTTTAACGAATCAAGCCGAATCAAGTTCGACACTAAAAATTCAGCCAAGACAAGACTTAATGGGCTTGAGACACATAATTTGGGCATAGTTATATGAAGGCCACGAAATTTAGGAGCTTTTTGGTGCAAGGAGACAACTTTAGACATTTTGGGAACAATTGTCACATTTGTTGACTTATTAGGCACATTTGTTGGATTTTTGTGATTTTGTTATTTTTCCTTTATTGAATTTCTTGGCAAAGTTTTTGATTAAGTTTTCTATTCTTTTGACTTTCTTGGAAAGTTGTCTAGGTTGTTAAATGACCATTAAGGGCATAGCTTTTAATTAGCCATAAGTTAGCAATTTAGGGTGTTTTGGTCTTTTGCACTATTAGGGTTTTCTTTTATTGTACTATAATTGTAACATTTATTTCTTAATGAATAATAATCACCAAATTTCGAATTTCATCTTCATTTTGAAGTCTTGGCTATTGCCTAAATTGCTAAGGGAGGGACTCCCATTATTTCATGCAATCGACTTATCTAAGGTGTGGCAACCTTAGTGGCGTCTCCGTGCTAGCAGAACACTTCAAGGAATCATCTTAAGGGTTCTCAAAGACAAGTTCTTTGTGGGTCTTCTTTGTGGCCTTGGAAGGGTTTGTTCCTACAAAATCAAATTCGCGGTTCTTGGGGTTCTATCTGTTGCGAGGGGTTTGCTTGGCCTAATCCTCCAAGTGAGTTTCGCGTCAGGTCGGGTTTTTTGTAATTTTATGATACCCAATAGGATCAGGTCACATAAATCTAGTCGCGGGTCGGGTCGGGTCACGTGAAGGTGGAACCTGATCGGTTTCGGGTCGGATCGTCGGGTCATTAAAAGCATTTTCGGAGCCTTCTGACGCGATTCTCGAAAAGTACTCAACACGAAAGTTCCATGATAAGGACTAAACAGTAAATTTGCGGGGACTAATTGATATTTTCCCAGCTAGTATATAAAGTCTCAAGTTTTGAAAAATTTAAAAAATGGTAAAATTCTTTACCCCTCTCCACCCCCCCCCCCACGTCCAATTAATTTTTTTTATAAATTAATTATTTTGAAATATAAATATTAGTTATTTTATGTCCCAAAAATTATCATATATAAAATTTTAATACAAAAAAGTAATAAACAAATGAAATAATAGTATAAACTTTAAAAAAAAAAAAAATTTAGAAAAATAATAATTTTTTTTAAAAATAATAAAAATATTATATGGTCGGGTCGGGTTTTAGTATCAAACCCGTTGCCTAACTAGAAAATTTCGAGTCGGGTCAGGTTGGGGTTGAAATTTTATAATTTTTTTTAAACCCGCGCGTGTCGGGTCAGGGGTTGACCCGACCCTATTAACATCCCTAATATAATATTAGCTACGCATCATTGTGCAACATAGCAGTCATATAAAAAAATCTCCCACTGGGCACGAGAATCTCGCATAATCTCATTACAACCTCATCCAGAGAGTCACCACTCCCAAAACGTAATTGCATCTCTCTAGATTTTAGTCGTCCATTTTCCTTCAGCACCTGTAACGAATTGCATATGTGAACAGGTTAAGTTGAATCTAAAATCCAATTAGATGTGACTGTTTCACAAGTTAAGGAGATATCAATAATATGAAAAATAAAAGTATCTGATGTCGATGATCTTTCCTTCCCGATCTGGGCCAGGTAATCTGGTTAATTCCTCTTCTAGTGCCCGATCTTACTACATTGGTTGCATTTATTTTCAGAAGCTCTCTTGGGTTTCACTATTTTGCTATGCGGAGGAACATTGAAACCATTCTTTTTCTTTCCCTTATTCTTCTTCGCTTACAGCCTGGACTGGGAAGAAGCGAAAAAGTGAAGTAGGTTTCATCAGATAGGCATGTGCTTGGATTGTATCGGGTTAGATCCGATCCGATTATATCGAATCAATTAAGATTGGATCTGGCTCCATAATCTGATCATATCGTGTGTGTTTGGTTCATCGAATTTCGAATCGGAACAAATAAATTTGATAACTATCAGATCAAATTGAATTTTATCGATTTGATAAGGAATCTAAATTCGATAGAGAATCTAATTTGATAACGGATTCAAATCCGATAATAATTCGATTTGATAATAAATCTGAAAGTATATTCGATTCAATAACCGATTTGATTCTATTAAATTTTCACATTAATTTTATCGGATCGAATCGAATAACTTAAAATTCAAATTTTACGAGCTCTACAAAAAATAAACACATAAGGCTAAAAATTTAAATTTTGAAATATAAATTATGTCTTTGGGTGTTTCTTTATTTTTTCAAATTTTTAATGTTTAAATTATATATTTAGATGTGTCATTTGAATATGATTGAACTATGAATAAAATGTCATCGAATGCGACAAGATGCATAGGACAGCCTGTAATTATTTGATGTTATTTATTAATTTATTTATTTTTATTTTAATGGTCGTTGACCCAATTTTCTTTTAGTAAACTCATTTTTGCTTCATGTAATGTAAGAAACAGCTTCTTCAACATCTTGAGCAGAATCCAAGAACTACGATTGACAGATAATAAAAGCAATTTTTCAGGTTTGTTCTCGACTTTATTTCACTTGAAAATAATTTATTTGACTTTGTTTAGAGCGATGTAAAATTATCAAATGGATTAGATTTAAGTGAAAAATGTTCTTTCGGCTTTTAAAAACTAAGCTTATGGTAGAATCTTGTATCTGAATTTTGATGATGGTGGAAATTGACTGTGGCAAAGGAAAAAGTTGTTAAAAAAAAAAAAGCTTTTTTCCCAAAAATGTTTTTTGAAAAACAATTTTCTAAAACGAAATTAATATCCCTTTTTCCATTTCTGTGTGTTCCTAACTTTTTGCTACATCAAAGAGTTATGTTTGCTAATTACTAATAGTAATCAAGGGTTTTCTGTAAATATAATGTGTGTTGGTGAAATTGTGTTCATTAGGAATACAGAACCAGTTAATAATGGATATTCAAGGAGCAGATGGTTGAATATATATAGAATTAATCTTAAAGGGCAGAAAGCTTAACTTTTAAACCCATCCATGCTCAGCAAAGGAGATTAGTAATTATTAAAAGTAATACTACATTTATAAACTAAATTAGCATTTAAAGCCGATTATATCGAATCAATTTAGATTGGATCTGGCTCCATTAATCTGATCATATCGTGTTTGTTTGGTTCATCGAATTTCGAATCGGAACAGATAAATTTGATAACTATCAGATCAAATTGAATTTTATCGATTTGATAAGGAATCTAAATTCGATAGAGAATCTGATTTGATAACGGATTCAAATCCGATAAATAATTCGATTTGATAATAAATCTGAAAGTATATTCGATTCAATAACCGATCTGATTCTATTAAATTTTCATATTAATTTTATCGGATCGAATCGAATAACTTAAAATTCAAATTTTACGAGCTCTACAAAAAATAAACACATAAGGCTAATGCCAATGGTGTGAAAAGCTTTGGGCTTGAGTGGTGGTTTGCTCCCTCTCAGGTTCAAGGTTCGAATCTCACTAGATGCATTTTCTTGGGGCCATGCCCCTGGTGTGAAAAGCTAGCGACTTACCCTGATCTGTGTTGGGAAACTTCTGAGGGCACGGGGCACAGGTCCCGGGGATTAGTCGAGGTGCGCGTAAGCTAGCCCGGACACCCCAGTTATCCAAAAAAAAAGTGATGTAAAGATTATGAAATGAAGAAGAAGAAGAAGAAGTTTATTCTATATCAATGGCATTGCATGATTAAAGATTTTATTTAACTGCAATTTGATAAAAGTATTGACACATGTTCTCATTTATTTAGTACAATTTATAATTTATAACCATCAATAAACTTTTATTGTAGCATAATAAAAATGAAAACGTCTAAACATCTCCCCAAGAGTTGCAACAATTAAAAATTTTTTTGTGTGAGGATGAATGAAGAAAGAGTTATTTCTCAGCTTATATATATATATAATAGATAGATAGATTACAAGAAATATTTATCTTCATCTTAAGAAATTATTGTCAAGCGGTCTTCAAGATTTGAGGGCATATCAATATCATCCCACTGTAGTTCATCCCACCACCACTTCGCTGCTTCAATCTCTATCAATGTATCTTTCAACTTGGAGGAGGACTCCATGCCCATCTTCTTTAGCTTGGGACAATTGAAAATGCTGATGTGCTCCACTGAACTCCCCACATTTTCCCAAATGTTAACTAACTCAGGCAAATCATGAAGTCTTAACCTCTTCAAACTAGGAAGCATGACAGAACTGGAACCGATAATCTCATCCTCGAGTAGGATACTTCCTACGGCTCTGCAATCTTCAACTGTCAACTCCTCTAATTTAGTAAGAAATCCAATCATTGATCTTGTCAAGATGAATTCCAACTTAGGACATGTACGCACCGACAAAATTCTGAGCTCCGCCAAGCTCCCTCTTGGTACAATTCCCTCCCATATGCATGTCAAATTCCACAAAAGATTAACATTCAAGTTCTCCAAGCTTGGAAATACAGCTTCAGTATGATCCTTGTTATTGACTACTGTTTTTATCCTGGGGCACTCACTTATTATACAAAACTTCAACCCCTTGATATTACTGAGCCCAAAGTCGGATAGACTCTCAATGTCAATGTGATGATCTAAATAGAAAGCATCACTACGAGCTAAAATTTGATTAGTTGTAGGACATATCTCCTTACCATTTACATTTCTCAAGCATTTATCATGTTGATTATAGTCGAATTCCACATACTCTGGAACCCGAGAGATAATGCGCTTGACATCATACCCAACCACAAAGTTGAATTTAGTTAACCGTCGATCCCTCCATGCCATACTTTTTTCAAGGAATTCTTTGACATGCTGTGTTTGTGGGAAATGAAAACGGAGAGAACTTAACTTCGTTAAACTGCTGACCTCAGGTATGACATATTCCACATCCCGGTACCATCTTTCATCCCCTGGGAACACAACAATACTAAGAGATTCCAGTGCTTGCAGCCTTGATATAGTGTCTCTTGAAATCAAATTGCAAGGCAAGGAAGCATACTCACGATCGTCAATAGATCCATAAAAGAACACTTCCAAGTATCTTAGGGATGCCAAGTTAACTATTTCATCAGGTAGATTGTAAATTTCAGTGCCTCGAAGATCTAGCACTTCTAGAGATACAAGAGATCCAATCTCAGAGGGGAGCATAGATAAACGTTCACAATCACGTAAAATGAGAATTTGGAGCTCTCGGAGCTTAGAAATTGTATTTGGCAAAGACTTTATTCTGGTATTGGATAGGTTCAAAAATTTGAGGGAATTCATAGAGTCGAAAAGGGAAGGGGGTATGTCTCTCAGTTGAAAGTTTCCTTGCAGGGATAATATCAAGAGGTTAGAGCAACTCAGTGACATTGGCTCATCCAGATCTGACATTGGCTCTGTATCTGAGGCATGTACAATTTCACTGACAACCCCAAAGTGTCCCGATAAATTTGAAGTCATCTCATCTTTACGTCCTCTATGTGGATTTACATATCTGACAATCTTCTGCACATTTCTCTTCATGGTTAGAGCAACTGTTGAGACTGTAACATCATTTACATATCTGACAATCTTCTGCACATTTCTCTTCATGGATTTCACTGCAGTTAAATTAATTGGGCCTAATCCGATGGCTTCCTTGGGAACAGCAGCCTCAACTGATTGATTGACAAAAACATTCAACATACGATTCGCCTGATCTCGTTTTTTCTGAAAAAGTCCACACCCAAATTTCACAAGAATAGGCTGCATCCTTCCCTTTCCATCAGAAATAGTTGTTGTATTTCCTGGCACAAGTGTAGCTAACTCCTCTGTTTGAGGAGGAAGTGTCATTTCATCTTCTGTCAAATTTTTTGGGCCTGATACAAGATCCTCATCCATATCTGACAATGGCTCTGTATCTGAGACAGGTACAATTTCACTGACAACCCCAAAGTGTCCTGGTAAATTTGAAGTCATCTCATCTTTACGTCCAGAAATTGAATGTCTATGTGGCTCAGTCATGACCACAGATTCTGGTGCCATAAGTTCGTGTTGAATCACTGGGCTGTCTGCTGCTCCTAATGATGGCACAAATTCACTCTTGGAAGGTGCTTGAGAATGAAACTCAGGCCACCATGTCAAGTGCCCTGCTGGAACAGAACTCATCCGAGTTGCCAGATGAAGAGAGTGAATGGATAACAAAACACAAGATCCCGAAGCACGCATGTTTGAAATTAATAATCTGAAGCTCTCCAAGTTTTCATCATCTATTTCACACACATCATCTAGCACAATCAACAATCTCTTACTTAGTACATCTCTGCAATCCACCATTTCTCTATATTGGAGCGCTATTGCCTTTACAATTGTTGAAAGATCAAGATTCCTACCAACAGAAAACCAACACCTGAATGGAAAATGGGATTTCATCTTCTCGTCAGTGTAAACTCGTAGAGCGAGAACAGTATTCCCAATTCCTCCAGTACCCACTAGGGGTACAATCCGTACCACATTAACATCACGTAGCAACTCATATATTACTTGATTAATAAACCTGTCAATATCTATTTCAGAAAGAGGATATTCATCATATTTTCTTGAACTCCCGTGATAAATGGCACTGTTGACTGCATCATGACCAGCACAAAGTTTGCGAAATGAAATCAACATCTGAAGCAACCGTCCATGAATTCTTCTCACCTCTTGCTCAAACTTAGACTTTGACATTTCAGATTGCTCACAGTCATCAATTAACTGATCGACGTCATTAATGATGCCTCTCAGATCCATACACTCAGTGTGCTGAAGAGCATAATGGACGTCTAATAATTGGAAACGCAACTGTTTCAGGTCTGTCTTGCTCTTCATAGAAATGGCGTGGGAGTCCAATCTATCACACTCCAGCTTGAAGAATGACACCAGTTTATCCCCCTTTGAGAATGGTACAAGTTCCAATTTCTGCAGATATCATTGACAATTCATTAGAAATAAACCGTAGAGGATGATGCAATTTGGAGATCATATCGGTAACATTATAAAGCTTGGTAACACTATAAAGCTTAGGCATGTATATTTTTAATTTTAGCATACTAGGATTAGATGTATTCACAAACCATCATCCATGTCTGTTACTTTAGAGATATTTAAGAATACACTACCATTTCAATGAATTCCCCCAATAACAAAAGCAAATGACCAAGCTTAAATGCAAAAAAAAGCATTGATTAAATATATAAACATATCCTTAAGTGATGACAAAATTTGCATGTGTAGATTTTTTTTTTTAAATTAAACATCTCTGTAAGAAAAACAATAAAAGGAATTAGAAATTTACCTTGTTTGTCTCTTGTACTTGATAAACATCCTCATAAAACCACAACTCACTACGATTGCCTGGTTCTATTCCAATCAAGCCTTCAAAATAACTTGAGAACAATATGTCTTCCAATCTCTTCAAAACATAGTTAACTAATTCCTCTACAACCATCGAATCAGGCCTAGCAGGAATAAGAATAACAACAGTGAATCAAAATGGAATTAACCAAAACAGTTTAGGATCCGAAAAACTGATTTCTCTAAGTAAAACAGTTTTCATGAAAATAATTTTCCGGAATTCTTTATTCTTATAATTCATGAACATGAAAGATTGATCATATTACCTTATCATCGCCGAATCCCGTCCAGAAAGATTGCCTGCATCTGTCAACGCAGCCCCCCACAACCGAGCCTTCTCCGGCATATCCTAAAGTTATCACGGGTATCTTCATCATATTCTGCTGGTTCAGGGGTTACCGAGGGGAAGGGGGAAGATGATGAAGTCATTAATGAAAAATCTCTCTAACCCTAAAAATAAAATAATTACCCCTTAACATATATACTTATTTCATTTTATTAGTTAACTCTTTTATTTTATTTTATATTTGTTAAATTAATATATACATATATATTAATTTATAATATTTATTAAACAAAATAAATAAATAATAAATATAAAATTTGTAATATTTATTAAACAAATTAAAAATAATAAATATATAAAGAGTAAAAAATATAAATTTAACAAAAAAAATTAATTTATAAGATAAATATATTCAATTAATAAAATAACAAAATAATTCTTTTAACAAAATATTTGCAAATGACAAATTTAAAGAAGAGTGGTACTGCCCTTGATTTATTAAGACTTGTAAGAGTGCTGGATGATTGGAGAGAAAAATTCAAAGGACTACCACCAAGATTTGTTCTAATAACAATAACACCTCATAAGTTGAATTAGGTCTCCCATGAAGCTTAATTACAAATTCACTCATAATTAGGTGTGATAATTTGAGTTACAATTCATTTATTTATTCAATTACATTCAATTTGTTTAAGATCCCTAATTCGTTTATTTACTTAGGATTTGTTTTATCATTTTCATTTATTAGTTGTTTTTATTTTTCAAATAAGATTTGAAAGTACTCAGTTTGTCTCGTATGGTGCTTGACTTTGAATAAGAGTTCTATTATGTCAAGTTTTTGGGCGATGTATTTGATTTGTACTCCCCAAAACAGTGATGTGTCTCCTGAATTCACTGGATCTTCAATATATTCAGACATCTGCTCCTCCATTTGCTCTACTTCTTTCTCCACCTTTTCTTCACAGACGTATTTTAAAATTTCCGCATTCAATTCTTCATATGTCATCTGTGAAATGACTGCTCCATAAATGTTAACCTGGGGATGTAAATAAATGTCAAATTTTAGGTCTTCATCCTCTTATGTGACTGGCTCAGGTAGATCTTCTTCAAATATTTGTGCAATGGAAGCTCCAAGATCTTCATTTTGAGGATACAGAGTTTCATCCTCAATTCTTGTTGGCACAAACAGCTCTGCTTCTTCATCCTCGTCAGAGTCCGAATAATAAAAATCAAACAAAGACTTCGCTGGTTTGAATTCCTGAACTGATACCTCAAGTTCTTGATACTGCTCGGCCTCTTCCTCTGCTAAAGTGTCATTGTGAAATTCTTGGTACTCGAAGGCTTTGTCACTTTCGTCTGAAAATGCTTCTTGAGGTATGTAGCTCTGGTTTTCTGTTAATTGTCTGATTTGATCTGTCATTCTTTGTATGGATTTTGCTTGACTCTGAAATTGTGCATCGATTTGAGCTTCACGTTCCTTGAACCAATCTCTGAGCATGTGAATCGACTGATCTTCCTCTGATGGTTCTGGTGCTTGATGAAGATCATAGGTAGATGGTGGATAAGATGAAGAAGATGGTTCAGTGAAATATGATGGTTCTTCGTACCTTGAATGATTCTGATAATTCTGTCACCCTGAAATGTATATGCATTGATCGCTCGGGTGGTTACCATCACATACCTTACATCTCCCCATTGCATTATGTTGAGCAAATGTAGTATTGCTTGGTTCTGGCATCCAGTGATAATTGTTGGGCTGGACAACAGGCCTCAGAAAATCGGACTGTTGCTCCCTGATTTGGGGTGTATCTTCTTCTAGTAAAGCTCATAATCTTTCTATCTCCCAATAAAGATCTATGTCAACCACCTGAAAAATAAAATAAGGAAATAAAAATTACAGATAAAAAGAAAATTAGATACAAGTAAATTAGATAACTTCAAAATTAATAACTCAAGAAATATAAGTCCCCGGCAACGGCGCCAAAAACTTGACCGGCGTGATCATACACGTATAACGTAAGCGCACGTATCGTTCAAGTAGTATAAAAATATCGATCCGAGGATGACTTAATTCCTATTGTTGTTGTTAATTATTGATTCTATTTATTTACAGGTATCTAATTATAGGGAGAAGAAAATGATTACAGATTGTTGGTTGAATGTGGATTTGCTAAGTAAATAAATAAATAAAAATAAAAAATAAAATAAATGAAATTAATAATAAAGAAAATAAACACTAGGGTTGTGACTCCACACAATATTATTTTAATTATGAATTGATTCTCTTATAAATGTGTAATAAATTAGATTGCTAACCTGGAACACGAAGATATGCAAAAGTCTCTTCCGATGGTTAGATGCAAACACTCAGTATAACCCAATTAATCATATTCATATGTTAACCAAGTTACCTGAATTCATTAAGTTCAAGTTCCAATTATGGCTACCTCCGCCCGACAAGTATATTCATATCCTGTAAGGAAATCTATTAAAGGGTTATATATCCTCAAGGAAGATCGTGAGCTACTGAGTCTAAGGCTAAACCTAGAATCCATTTTCTAAATTCATTTTAAGTTTACCAAATCAATCTTATTGGTGATCAAGCAACAAAAAGCATTAAGACTAAGACTCAATAAACAAGCCTAAAGTATTGCCCAATATATTAGAAAATCAATTATTAAACTCCTAAATATTGTGTTTCATCACTTCCCTAGAATAAAAAGAAAATGCTTGGGGTTAGGGGATCCACTTTTACTAATTCTAATTTAGAAATCTCCCTCATTATAATATGAAAATTATCCGTGATATTACCAAC
Source organism: Zanthoxylum bungeanum (assembly GCA_019454045.1). Classification (NCBI taxonomy): domain Eukaryota; kingdom Viridiplantae; phylum Streptophyta; class Magnoliopsida; order Sapindales; family Rutaceae; genus Zanthoxylum; species Zanthoxylum bungeanum. Next base: position 12,368 of record SKCR01010981.1, on the reverse strand, counting down.
CGACCATATAGGCGGTATCCTGATTAAGTCAGATTTTCAATTAAGTCCAACCAGCCATATAGACGGTAATCATATGTCACATAAAAACCGGCCATATAGGCGGTGTCACATTATGTCAAATAAATAAAACCAGCCATTAAGGCGGTATAACAATTAATCCATACTAAATTTTAATTTCCATATTATAATTAATGGAGATTGATCTAAATTAAAATAATAAAAGTTTCACCATTCCCCCAGCGGAAATCTAACTACTAAATATAAAAGAAAATAGATGAAAAGAAGCTACTACTATTGCTGAAAATAAAAATACATAAATTAAATTACTAAAAATAAACAAACAAGATGCAATCCTTAAATTCCTTCCAAAAACCTAAGGAAATAATGAGAATTACAAATGAAATGGCTTGGTATTTATAGGAAAATCTAAAGGCTTCCACCAATTTCTCCACCAATTGCTCCATCAAACACTCCACAAACAAGGTGGAAGTTTGACAATTGTAAATTGTCATTTTCCATTTTTTATTTTTTGATAATGACTTTAGTAATTACACAAAATACATTGGATTATTCGTTAATTTCGGTCTTGAAAACTTTGGAATTCGAAAATATTTAAAATTTCAAGGTTGTAGATCTTTGAGTCTTCTTTAATCTGCAACTTGAATCAGCTCAATCGGATATGGGATGAAAAAGTTATGACCCAAATACCAAACTTGCGCAAAATTAGAATTTAGGACTGCACTTCGTAACGCTTACAGTAAATTTTCGTTTTTGACATTTTTCTCTCCGGATTTCATCGTTTTAGTCCCGAGTTGATTCCATTAAATCCCAATATTATTTTTATCTGTAAAATAAACAAAAACACATCAAAACGTTCATAAAACTCGAGAAACTATATAGAATATTAGGTTAAATGAGTGGGAAATAGTGATATAATTACCACTCATCACCAGTGCAACCCAATTAATCATATGTCTATGTTAACAAAGTTACCTGAATTCATTAAGATTAAGTTCCAATTGTGGCTACCCCCGCCCGACAGGTATATGTCTATCCTGGAAGGAAATCTATTAATGGCCAGTTAACGAGAAACATTAATCTTAAGACTTAATAAATAAACATTTATATTACCCAAGACATGAAATAAACCCCTTATAAACCGGTGATATTAGAATTCATCACACCCTTAGATAATATGTTTAGTTACAAAACATACTTAGGATTACTAAACACTTAAATAAACAAAACATCATAAAAAATAACTTGGAGATAAATAAAAGTAAAATTACAATAATGAAAGAAAATGATGGGGGTTAGAGGATCCACTTTTAATATTTCAAATTTAGAAATCTCTCTTATTGTCAAATTTTACCGATTAATTAATTATATTTAACCAGACCATAAAGGCGGTAATTCCATTTGTCTCAATTAAATCCAACTGACCATATAGTGGGTAACAAGGTTATTACCTAAACCGACCATATAGGCGGAAACTACGTTTGAAATATAAAACCGACCATATAGACGGTAAATAAGGTTGTCACCTAAACCGACCATATAGGCAATAACTAATTAATCCAAATTTTAATTAAAATAAGAGAGATTAATCGAATTTATTATATTAAAAGTCTCACATTTTCACCCCAGCAGAATGAGATTATCTGCTCACGCTGTAATAAAAACACACAAAATTTTATTAATTAAATAAAAAGAAAATACAAGAAAACTTAAATAGATATACAAGACCATTTCCTTTAGGTTTTCATGTAGAAATTCCTCCAAATAAAGCATGAAAAATTTACAAAGTTTAGCTTGATATTTATAGGCAAATCTAAAGGCTTCCACCAATTTCTCCACCAATTGCTCCACCAAACATGACATCGAACATGACACCAAACATGGCACAAAATCCTCCACCAAACATGCAAGCGTGTTTGGTGGAAGTTTGACAATTTTATTTTTTTATTTTATTATTATTATTTTATTTTGAAAATGAGTTAAATAATTACACATAACACACTTCCGAATATTTTATCAATTTCGGTCATGGAAACTTCAGAATTCGAAATTATTTTGAACTTCAAAGTTATAGATCTTTGAGTCTTCTTTAATCTAGAACTTGAATCACCTCAATCCGATATCGGAGTAAAACGTTATGATCAAAATACGACAATTGCGCAAAGTTGGAATTTCTGAAATTGTACTTCGTTAGAACGCCATTTCAAGTTTCAAATCTCCAAAATTAAAATGTCAGGTCCAATTTTTGCACTTATTTGTTCCACATTTCGTCCTGATTGATTCCATTAAGTGACAATTTTATTTTATCTGTAAAATAAACTAAAACACATCAAAACGTTCATAAAACTCGAGAAATTATACAAAATATTAAGTAAAATGGGCGGTAAATATTGATATATTTTCCGCTCATCAGCCACTCTCCGTTGATCCACGTTAAACCTTGTATTTGTGTTTGTTTCTCTCTTGCAGTTTGTGCGGTTCCCCCAACCAAACAAATTCACTCGTTATAGGAGGTTTGTTCAATTGGTAATTCCAAATTTTTCTCTTCGAACGAAAAAAATGTCTACAGTTGGCGCCGTTTGGAGGAAACAGTACAAAAAATAATAAACACAATAAAATGATGGAAGGAGATGGAAACCACATAATTGATTGGTCAGGTCGCAGCGCTTAATCGGTTCACTTCCGAAACTATTGACAAGTTTTACGTTTTCTTTCAAACTTATTAAAAAGGCATGAAATATAGAGATTGAAATGTTTTTATATTAATTTATCCCATAAAATTAATAGTCCCACAGTCGGTCAAATTGGACAGATTTAAAAGTAATCTCATTATGGAGAATCTCACAATAGAATTGTATTTATTAGATCTTGGTATTAGTTAAACAATTTATTGATTGCCAAATGATTGAGAGAGATTATTTCCTTAAATTTTTGTCTTTTATATGCAATCTTAGAAAATGTAAACAAATTTTAGTTTCTCACTGCATATACAAGACCTTTTTATTCAAAACAAAGTGGAAGCAAGAAAATAAGGTGCACCTTTAAATCCAGAGACCACCTTGAAAGCTGCTTTCTTGACTTTTTCATCAAGTACTTTCAATTTAAAAACCATTTTCTGTTACAAAACAATATCAGATATAGTTAAGATCTACTTCCAAGTAAATGATCAAAGTCAGGAACAAGGTAACTAGCCATTGAAACAAAAGCAAAGGAAGAAATCAACAAGAATATTTACTCTCAAAAAGTTAATATGGAAACACGTTCGAACGGAATGAGGTGGAATGCATGCGTTCGGAAACGCGTTCGAACATGATTACAAAAATAGCATCTATAATAACATAAACACATGTGTGAATATTTCCCGAGCGGTACGTGGAGTTGCATCTCAAGTACAGACCGCACTACCGTCCATTCAGATTCGGCTACGAAATTTATGTCTGGGTTTCCATCTGATATACCGCAAGAGGCAACACTCAATCATTGACACAATGCAAACATGAAAGTAAACGTGAAGTGATGCGGCAAGATATGAGCATGAATAAGAGCGGAATAATAAAGCGAGATGAATACATAAAAAAACAAATGGCGAAACTGAATGCGGAAGAATAAATAAAGATAAATAATGGAATGAATACAAAGCGACAAGTCAAAATGGCAATAAAAGACGTATAACTAAATAAAAAATAAATAACATGAAGTAAATACGCGATAACGAATAACGATAAATAAATAAATAACATACAAAAATAAATAACGGAACATTAAAAGAAAAATAAATGACGAAATAAAAGTAAAGAGATGCGACCAAGAGACTTGGCCGATTTTAGTGTGGGACCTCACATGCCCGGCTGGACGTGTTTCACGCCTAGCCAAGCATACCATGTTCGGAACAACAAAATAATTATAACACATAAATAACATAATGAAAAGGAAAAGAAATGCAACCAAAATACTTGGCCATTTTTAGTATGGGATCTCGCATGCCCGGTTCGACGTATTTCACGTCCAACCAAGCATGCAGCGTCCAGGACTATAAAATAAATATGGTAAAGGGTGCCCTCAGGCATTCCCAAGTGGTACGTGGAGTTGTATCCCAAGTACAGACCGCACTACCATCCATTCGGAGTCAGCTACAGAATTTATGTTTGGGTTTCCATCCGATATACCACAAGGGGTGACCTTTAATCCAATGTAAGTAGTCATGAAAGTGGATACGAAATAATATAGCCGAACATGAGAAAAATAAATGACGAAATAAAGTAAAGAGATGCGTCCAAGAGACTTGGCCGATTTTAGTGTGGGACCTCACATGCCCGGGTCGACGTGTTTCATGCCTAACCAAGCATGTCGTGTCCGGAACAACAAAATTACTATAACACATAAATAACATAATGAAAAGGAAAGGAAATGCGACCAAAATACTTGGCCATTTTTAGTATGGGATTTCGCATGCCTGGTTGGACGTATTTCACGTCTGACCAAGCATGCAGCGTCCAGGACTATAAAATAAATATGGTAAAAGGGTACCCTCAGGCATTCCCAAGTGGTACTTGGAGTTGTATCTCAAGTACAGACCGTACTACCATCCATTCGGATTCGGCTATGGAATTTATGTCTGGGTTTCCATCTGATATACCACGAGGGGTGACCTTTAATCCAATGTAAGTAGTCATGAAAGTGAATACGAAATAATATAGCCGAACATGAACAAAAGTAAAAGCGAGACGATAAAATAATGATAAATGCGAGTAAATAAATAGAAAAGATAAATAACAACAATAAATAACAAAAGTAAATGCGGAACAATAAGTAAAGATAAATAATGACAGTAAATAAACATAAGAGGTGGTCCATTCCCGAAATGTTACTTGTTGTTTTGAGATGCTTCGAACTGAGTTGACCTGGTGGTGATGTGTTTCGACCCCTGGTTCATTCCCGAACCGTTACTTGAGAGATGGGTGGTTCATTCCCGAACCATTACTTGAGATGTGGTCCATTCCCAAGCCGTTACTTGAGAGGTGGTTCATTCCCGAACCGTTACTTGAGAGGAGGTCCATTCCTGAACCGTTACTTGAGAGGTGGTTCACTCCCGAACCGTTACTTGGTGAGAGATGGTTTATTCCCGAACCGTTACTTGAAAGGTGGTCCATTCCCGAACCGTTACTTGAGAGGTGGTTCATTCCCGAACCGTTACTTGATGAAAAGTGGTCCATTCCCGAACCGTTACTTGATGGATGGTTCATTCCCGAACCGTTACTTGAGAGATGGTTCATTCCTGAACCGTTACTGATGAGAGATGATGGCGAGGTGCTTTGACTCATGGGTCTTGTTCCTGAACCACCGAGTGGGTTTTGTTCCCGAATTGAATTGAGTTGATGGCGAGGCGCTTTGACCCCTGGGTCTTATTCCCAAACCACCTAGTGGCTTTTTGTTCCCGAATTGAGTTGAGTTGATGGTGAGGCACTTTGACCCCTAGGTCTTGTTCCCGAACCACCGAGTGGGTTTTGTTCCCGAATTGAGTTGAGTTGATGGCGAGGCGTTTTGACCCCTGAGTCTTGTTCCCGAACCACAGAGTGGGTTTCGTTCCCGAATTGAGTTGAGTTGATGGTGAGGCACTTTGACCCCTAGGTCTTGTTCCCGAACCACCGAGTGGGTTTTGTTCCCAAATTGTTACTTGAGAGATGGTTCATTCCCGAACCGTTCATGAGTTAAGATGGTTCATTCACGAACCGACCCTGAGTTGAAATGGTTCACTTTTGAACCGTTCCTGAGTTGAGATGGTTCATTTTTGAACCGTTCCTGAGTTAAGATAAATCATTTTTGAACCGTTCCTGAGTTCAGATGGTTCATTTTTGAACCGTTCCGGAGTTGAGATAGTTCATTTTTGAACCATTCATGAGTTCAGATGGTTCATTTTTGAACCATTCCTGAGTTCAGATGGTTCATTTTTGAACCGTTCCTGAGTTAAGATGGTTTATTTTTTAACCGTTCATGAGTTGAGTTTGTTGTCATTCTCGGCTTGCTCGTCTTTGCCTCTTTTTTCCCATTTTCTTCAAAACCTGCGAACACAAAATAAAATTGTGTGTATGTGACGTGTATGCATGGATGTATTTCCTATTCCAATGGGTTTGGCCTTCCTTGTGCTCTTTGGTGCCCTTCGCCTACAAGAATCTTTCGTCGCCCCCTAGACCTGCTTATAGTTTCATTCTGTCAATTCTCCTCTAGTGATCGCTCAATTCTCTTTAATCTCATGGCTCAAGATCATATTGTGTCCCTTATTCGCGGGGTGGTAGACTGGTCGCCACCAGACCTGGTTTAGCTTTCTGCTTTCCGCTGCTTGCACTAGGTCAACGTGGATTACGTCTTCTTGAAAACAGCCTCATCCTTTTGGGATACTGAAAGTCATGTCTTCCGATTCCCAGATTTTCGAAATATGCCTTCTCTTGGAGGATTTTGGTGTTATTCTTGGCTTGGATTTTTCTCCTACTACCCTTCCGGCGATGTTGTGTTTCCAATGTCTATACCCTCGGGAGGCCTTCGAAGTTTTCCTTGTTTTGCAGGTTCGTATAATCTTTTGATTAAGTTTAATCCCAATAGTCACACATATTATTACCCTCAAAGGATGCCTAGTAACGAAACCAGAGAACCTTCAAAGCACTCAATGCAACTCGAATCCGAGTTTTTGAACAAATGATCTAAGCCAGACTCAAAGTGTGTGTGTGTGTAAAGGTTCTTTTACAGCTTGATTCCCAGGTAAGCCAGCTCAATGTTTTTGTTTTAAGAATTGGGATCGGTCAAACCAATCTAGATTTCTCAGTTATGCTCTGCAATTACTTCCCTGTGTTCAATATGGTATGATTTTCTTTTCATTTCTTTTGTCTCCTTTTCTTTTCTTTCTCTCTATTTTTTTTCCTTCTTTTTTTTTTCTTTTTTCAACACACCTACCCTTTAAGGTAGCATTTCTCCTCATGGTGGTTATAATACTCGCCCATGGGTAACTTCAAGCTTATCGGTTATAGGTGGTTTAATTTTTTTTCTTTATAGACTTTTCTTTTATTTTCAACCATACCATACATCATAACACAAGCAAATCAGGATAATCATCTAAGCGAACGGTCATTCACCGACCTGCAATTTCTTCAACTAGTCATTTTGCCAACTACTCAGGTTTTCACTACTATACACCTATAATTAAGTGCTTACGAGCCTAACATAGATCAACTACTCAAAGTATCAGATAAAAGCACATCAAGAACTTATCGTTTCTAAGATTTCACCCTAAAGCAAACGATTTCATCATTGGACTTATGCCTAACTATTAAGAACTAAAAAAAATTTTCCTTTTTCTTTTTTTTTTCCTTTTTCTTTGTTTTTTTCTTTTTTTTTTTTTTTTTTTGCTGAAGGCCCCCAATGGTCTTTCTATTATTACCGTAAAATTTTCTGTTTCTCGGCTTCCTCTTCCTCGATATTCATGTTTGCTAAACTCTTTTTGATAAGTCTTTCTTCTTCTCTAACTCAATGGATATCTATGATGGCTTTTAGACAAATGGGTTAACATGATGCATGTATGCATGCGATGCATGAGATACATGCGGTGCATGTGGTTATCAAAACAACATATATCCTTCCGACCTTATTCCTCCCACACTCGTGGTAAGTCCATTTATGTCCTATGTATGACTTATTTTATGTACCAATGTGGGGTACACAAAATCGTTCTCTCATATGCTACAAGGGTGAACCGTGGCTACCTTAGTCCATTTCCAGCGGTAAAATACAAAGATCGCCCATTTACAATATTGACTAAGCCTATTATGGGGATCGTGTCATTGTCTAGAAACGACGAATTGGGCCATCGGTAATCACGGTTGTGCGGATGGACTTAGAGACATCCAAAAGTATACAAATATGCCGTAACAAGGAGTATCCTTCCTGGATGAAAGCCAGTGCGGATATCGGACTCATGTATTTAGCGTATTCGGATCATTTTTGAACCTTCTAAGCCCATCAAGGTTTTCATACAAGTTGGCCCATTATCATTTTAAAGCGTTTAATCATATTATCGCGAGGTGCAAACTTGTCCCAGTTGAAAAAGGCCCAACATATTTACACTTTTGCGATAAAGTGGCTAAACAAATTCAAATGATAGGGGGCCCAAACACAAGGTGGCCCATCGTCATTTTGAAAACTTTTGGCCCAATCATCATAAGATATAAACTCATCCCAGTTTAAATGGCCCAAGAAGTTCGTATCTTATGATGAGAAGTCCAAATGGATCCAAATGATAGTGGTCCCAAACACAAGCATAAAGGGGTAGCTTCTATAGGATATATAACTATGGTTCATATGTAGGCTTACAAGGGTACGGTTAAAGGCTCATGTCGGCGAAGGGTTGCCCACAACTAGGTCTCCCCACTCAAGGGTTTGAACGACCAAGTGAACGCACCTTTTTTATACCCTAAAGTACGTGCCAACAAATGATGATCATCACATAACGATCTGCCGCCTTTAGTGAAAGTGACTTCACGATACATGACGCCATCAGGGTAAAAACGGTATGCAAAATATATGAGACTTGGGTAACTCAAAGCCAAAACCACGGACATTACAAGGTATTATTTCGGGCCCGATTCTCTATCCCCAGTGGAGTTGCCAGACTGTAGGGAGAGAGACGATGTTGTCCGGGCTTGCGGCCCGTAGGGAGTACGGAGTAGCCCGCGGGGGACTAAACTGGAGAATAAATTAGTCACCACCCAATGTGAACTGAGAAATGATTTAAGGCCGCACTCACCCCTCGCAAGGGAAGACCTCAAACTGTTGGGTTCGAAATGGTCCCTTACTTATGCCAGTTGTAATGAACGGGTTTACACAATGATATAACTAAGTCTTATACAACACAAGCAAGATAATTCAAATAACACACAAGTTTGCACACCCATGAACATAAATATAAACGAAAGCCAATATATAGTTCTGCAAGCATATTAATCAAAGAAGTGCGAAAATGTAAATTATAAAAACAGTAAGAACGTCAATAATAAATGCAAATAATAAAGTGCATAATTCAAAATAGATAACTAAAGAGAAAAATGCATAAAATATGAAGAAAGAGTATGTCCAGTGTGTGTGCGTTCGTGCAGCGTTCGAGAATGCGTTCGAACAGAATGAGATAGAATGCATGCGTTTGAAAACGCGTTCGAACGGAGTGAGGCAGAATGCATGCGTTCGAGTAGCGTCCGGGAACGCGTTCGAATGGAATGAGGTGGAATGCATGCGTTCGAGTAGCGTTCGGAAACGCGTTCAAACGGAATGAGGTGGAATGCATGTGTTCGAGTATCAATCGGAAACACGTTCGAACGTGATTACAAAAATGGCATCTATAATAACATAAACACATGCGTGAATGTTTCCCGAGTGGTACGTGGAGTTGTATCCCAAGTACAGACCGCACTCCCTTCCATTCGGATTCGGCTACGGAATTTATGTCTGGGTTTCCATCCAATATACCGCAAGAGGAAACACTCAATCATTGACATAATGCAAACATGAAAGTAAACATGAAGTGATGCGGCAAGACATGAGCATGAATAAGAGCAGAATAATAAAGCGAGATGAATACATAAAAAAGACAAATGGCGAAATTGAATGCGGAAGAATAAATAAAGATAAATAATGGAATGAATGCAAAGCGATAAGTCAAAATGGCAATAAAAGACATATAACTAAATAAAAAATAAATAACATGAAGTAAATGCGTGATAACGAATAACGATAAATAAATAAATAAAAAACGAAAAATAAATAACGGAACATTAAAAGAAAAATAAATGACGAAATGAAAGTAAAGAGATGCGACCAAGAGACTTGGCCGATTTTAGTGTGGGACCTTCACATGCCCGGCTGGACGTGTTTCACGCCTAGCCAATCATGACATGTCTGGAACAACAAAATAACTATAACACATAAATAACATAATGAAAAGGAAAAGAAATGCAACCAAAAGACTTGGCCATTTTTAGTATGGGATCTCGCATGCCCGGTTCGACGTATTTCACGTCTAACCAAGCATGCAGCGTCCAGGACTATAAAATAAATATGGTAAAGGGTCCCCTCAGGCATTCCCAAGTGGTACGTGGAGTTGTATCCCAAGTACAGACCGCACTACCGTCCATTCGGAGTCGGCTACGGAATTTATGTTTGTGTTTCCATCCGATATACCACAAGGGGTGACCATTAATCCAATGTAAGTAGTCATGAAAGTGGATACGAAATAATACAGCCGAACGCCGAACATGAGAAAAATAAATGACGAAATAAAAGTAAAGAGATGCGACCAGAAGACTTAGCCGATTTTAGTGTGGGACTCACTATCCCGGCTGGACGTGTTTCATGCCTAGCCAAACATGTCGTGTCTGAAACAACAAAATAACTATAACACCTAAATAACATAATGAAAAGGAAAGGAAATGCGACCAAAAGACTTGGCCATTTTTAGTATGAGATCTTGCATGCTCGGTTGGACGTATTTCACGTCTAACCAAGCATCCAGCGTCCAAGACTGTAAAATAAATATGGTAAAGGGTGCCCTCAGGCATTTCCTAAGTGGTATGTGGAGTTGTATCCCAAGTACAGACCGTACTACCGTCCATTCGAATTCAGCTACGGAATTTATGTCTGGGTTTCCATCCGATATACCACGAGGGGTGACCTTTAATCCAATATAAGTAGTCATGAAAGTGGATACGAAATAATATAATCGAACATGAACAAAAGTAAAAGCGAGACGATAAAATAATGATAAATGCGAGTAAATAAATAGAAAAGATAAATAACAATAATAAATAACAAAAGTAAATGCGGAACATTAAGTAAAGATAAATAATGACAGTAAATAAACATAAAAAGAGATGAATAAAAAAATACTAGAGAAAATAAATGTGACCAAAAGACTTGGTCTTCTTGGATATAGGACCTCGCATACCCGGTTGGACGTATTTCACGTCTAACCAGGCATGCCGAGTCCAGAACAAAATAAATATGGTAAATGGTGCCCTCAAGTCTTACCTTTTAAGTCGCTTCTCGGGAGTGCGTTGGGACGTCGCCGGAAAGATCAAAGCTTCGTTGTTTTTATGGTTTGCTGGTTCACTATTTCTGCAAACTGTTTCACTGTTTTTGTGATTTTAGGGACGGTTTGGCTGGTTATTTGGGCTGCTGTTTGTTTTGTATTTTTGGGTTATTTTCGATCACTGTTTGTTGGCTGTTTTGTATGATTGTAGTATGTTTGCTGGGTACGGTCGGTGAAGAGGCAATGGGCTAGTTTGTGTTTATTGTATTCGGCTAGTGGGGGCTGCTCACGTTCGGTTATGGGCTATTTATGATTGGTTATAGCTTGTTTCAATCGGTGAGGGTTGCTAATTTGTTGTGAAGTGTCGTGTGTGTATATGTGTCAGCTGTGTGTGCGTGCAAGGTGTGTGTTGCCGTGAGCGTGTGTCAAGTGTGAGTGTGTGCTTTGACGTGTGTGTGTTTGTCGGCCGTGTGTGTGAGTGGCATGAGTGTGTGCTTTGACGTGTGTCTTTGTGGTGTGTGTGAGTGTGTTAGTTTGAGAGGAGAGAAGAAGGGAAAAGTAGTTTAGGGTTTATTTTATATAATTTGCCGTGAGTGTGTGTGTTTCTTTGTGTTTGTTGCTGCTGAGTGCATGAAAGTGAGAGAGACAGCCGAGTCTATGAAAGTGAGAGAGAGAGCCGAGTCTATGAAAGTGAGAAAGAGAGAGAGCCGAGAGAGAGGAGATAAGCTTTTAGGGTTTGTTGTTGTCGTGAATTAGAAGGGAGAGAAGAAAGAAAAAAAGAGGTGAGAGAAGACCGAATTAGGGTTTAGTTAGGTTTATTTTTATAGTTGCATGCTAGGGTTTCTCTGGTTTGTGTTTTGCTAGGGTTTCTCTTGTGTTTTGTGTGTGTGGCCGCCCAACTCTCCTTTTGGTCAAAATTTTCCTTCCAAATTTGAGGGATTCAATCTTGGCTAATTTGGAAGGGGATTAGAATAGATTTGGCACATGTTTTGCATGTGGTTTTATTATTTTGGATTGGGCTTGGGCGTGTGGGCCTTGGGAGTTGCATGGATTGCATGGGTCTTGGATGGGTTGTATGGCTTGGATGAATGGGCTTTCATGGGTTGCAGGGGTTTTGGGCTGTGTATTGTGAGAATCGATATTCTCAACACACAACTATACATATCTCTTTTCTTTAGCTCTATAATTTGCCTTCAATTATTCACAACAATTGCAAATAATTGATTAGAAAACTGTGTCAAACACGTGACTTCTAAAAGTCACTAAAGCCAAGAAACGTCATTAT